>JAQFXM010008315.1:0-10818 GCA_034693345.1 Entomobrya multifasciata | reverse complement strand
CTTGTGTTGGTTTGGGATTGCTTAAAATGATAATGATGTTTAATGTTTGGATGGGTGAGTAATTACAATTCTAAGTTGTCGTGTGGTTAGGAATTGATTTCGTAATGTATTCAGTACTTATACCATTTTACCCATTTATTTCTAAAAAAACAAAGTATGTTGTAATGTTGTCATATTTTGAGACAAGGAAATACAAAGCCTAACAACAGTCGATTTATGCTTTAAAATTCATTATTGCATTGCAGGTACAATGTAATACATGTAAACCCAACTTAAAATTCTTGGAATACAAAGTACATATATGTAACAAATTGATCGATGTACTGATTTGTTTGTAAGATTTCAAAAGTTTGCCAGCCGTTCTAAACTAATGAAAATGTAAGTCTTAAATTATTTGTGCACGTTGATAAAATAAATGGATATTAAATCTGTTTGGATCATGAATTAAATCACATCTTTGTTTGGTATTCATTTTTAATTAATGTGCGTTGACAAATTAAGATTATGAGTCACAGACAGCTTGACGACCTTGTGGACAATATGCCGTGTGGTGTAAACAAACAAGTTTTAATGAATAAAAATAAGATAATCTAGATAATTCACACGTTTAAAATATGAATTCCAACACTACAAAAAATGCCTGTATGATGAATAATGATTGAATGGAATACCACCGAAAGGAGAGTAAATATATGCCCTCTGACATTTCTTCTTCCGTGCCATTTAGTAGATTTAGAACTCTTTTTTTTGGAGTAGATCATTTACCTACGATTTGGGTCATGATGGTTATTCCGATAACGCAGGCTTGAAAGATTTAAACCCATGAGAGGTTAAAAACTGTTCTATGTAAATATGTTTTTCATCTCATGAAAAATAGTTTGCCATAAATAGTTATAACGATGTTCCAGAAGAGTTCAATGGCATCTTTTGAAAAGCGTACTTAAAAATTAAGTATTGAAACATATGCAACCAGTTATTTTAAAAGTGTAAAATAAATATGATCACCTATTTTCACACGAAAGTAAAAAATGAAATATTGTTTTAACACTACTATGTCAATTTCCTGTGTCTTTGCATAGAAAAATCTGAATGATTCCTTGTAGCTTTTTTTGACAGTCTGAAAGAAGCTAACTCATAAACTCATACGAAACCAGTTTTATTGGACATATATCATCAAATCATCACTCATCATACACATGTAACATGTAATATTAAAGTGTAGACGTATAAGACTAATAGAAGCACATGTTTATCTCCACATTTTTGTTGGAAACACTAAATATTATTTACTCCATTACGAATACTGGAGCAAGCACACAGTCATCAAATTAATTTGTTATGCGACAAGTATGCTAATAGCCGTGTTGATGTCATTTTGTACCATTGAGAAAATACAGATCGAACACAGTGCGCAGATCATTATCATTGTTAGAAAAACAAGCTAAAATGTAATCAAACATGAACATTTAGGATAATGACTAATGAAATGACCAAGCCTCAAAACTGATGAAAATTGATAGCTTGCCTGGTCTAATATAATTTTTTGTGTTATCTTTTTGTATTAGGTATGCTTCGTTCGTTCCTTCCAAGTTGAAGTCGACTGTGCATTGGAATTTAGTTCCGTTAAAAAGTTTATGATTTAACATTCGGAATTGATTGACTCTTAAAATTGAACAATATGGTCGTACTTCTTGCCAAACGAAATATTGAAGAAACTGGTTCAAATGAATATTCAGCAGAATGTTTACATTATTCCATTTTACTAGATCATAAAATGAGAAATGAAGCGCTAAAAGCGAAGAATATGTTTGCGTCTTGCTGCGGTAATGTGCATACATTTTGTACATAATTCAATTATAACTACCGGTGTATCTTTCAGTTTGATTTTAGCCAATCAGTGGAACAGCCAGGCATATTTATGAATCTTAAATATGTCACATAAATTAAGTTTGTTAGGGAACTAAATCATAAATGTATGTTTATGTGAACTGACAAGCCGGAAGGTTGAAATGTTTTGCTTTGTTTTATGCATACTAAACTCCACATGCACACGTTTTTTACAACTAACTTTATAGCTGTCATTTTTATTGAGAAAACTGGAAAGCTTTTTGTTGCATGAGTTTTTTGCAAATTAAAACATATAGCCTCCAAATACACCTCAATATAACCTCAATATAGATACAATTTTTGTGTCTTACCAAATCAATCGAACTCACAAGTTTGTTGAAATTTGATACATTTACATTAGATGTACATATTTGTTATTATCGATATTCGTTTTTTGCTGCTGTGCTGCTACCTATACAAGCATTTTATTTAACAAGATATTTTTGATAATGTTATTAAAATTTTGATTGAACAAGTAAATAGCAATAGCATTGTCACTTGTCAAGACAAGGTACTTGCGAAGACATTTTGAGACTACATGAAAAAGAATTTTAGCCAAAACGTTAAGAGTGTAGCTTGGTATGGCGTATATGCGATTATAAAACTGACTTGCAGCTGTAAATACTTGCACTTAATGATCCTATTTTTACACTCTTTCAGTATTACACAAAACAAAGGTGGCAAGCAATCTTTCGTCTTGTCAGCAGATCAAGGTCGTTTAATCAGGTGTTCATGTAACATAAAAATTGGGCAATTGATGCATGTGTTTTATATATCAAGCCATGCAAAATGTTAAGATTTTGTGGTATTTTTTTCGTACGCCTAAATTTTTGTATGCATATGCCATGCGTGCATCCCAGTTTTGCATTGACGTGAATTTTATGAGCATTTATTGAGAATCGGGACAATTCCATAGAATACATTATACTCACAGACATCATGACATGACTTCCAAAGAAGACATTTTTATATTGCATCTTTACATCCATCCTCTATTTTTTCACATCTAACTTGTCACTAACAATTCGAATACGACTTTTCCACAATATTTGTGGATTTTTCCCATTTATCTCATGGCATCATGATATACCACTATCAATACTTGTACTAAATATCTTGAAATCCACAAGATAATGTTAACCCAAATCTATTCTATTGTTCCTTAATTGTTGGCTTGTTCAATGTTATTTAAAACAACCTTTAAATCTTAAATTCAATTTTACGTATTTTTATGACGCGATAAACTACTAATTCATTAGATTAGGTTCAGTGGAACATATCATTGTGTTCATTAAAATTTGAAAAAAATCAAACGAAAATAGTGCCTACACAAAAACATAGCGTTTGCCCATTCATGTAAGATCACTAGAGTGTGCATATCATTTACCAAAGCGGTTTGACATTGCATAGATATAATCTTGATTTATTTTTTTGTGATCATACAATACGACTACTTAAACCGTATTTAATTTATAAATGTAACCATAAATAATATATTGTTTTTGATGCTTTCGAGCTAAATAACATGTGTTAACTGATTTTTCACTCACCGGTAAATTTTCAGCCATTTCAATCCACGCAATTATTTTCATAATTCCATATAAGTATACAAACAAAGGTGACAAGTGCCGAATTCCGGAAATAAAGGTTGAACGTACGGCCTTTGACTCAATGTTGGCGATAAGTCGATGAACAAAAATTTCGTAACTTGTAAACAACCGCAATGAGTCATTTTTAACTCATAATTCCAATACACTGCTGTCAATAGCTGCTACTGCGACGAAGACCATGGTGTTTTCTAGCCGTATTCCATGTTAGCTTGCTGAGATTTAAGCCGAAATTTTATTTGTTTCACGTGTTTTTAACGTTTCAGCTATTCATCATAAAGTAACTTGACTAAATCCATTTCGAGCCAAATATCACGTCACCACTGTTGACAAAATCGTCTTTTAAAGTAGTACAACATACGATAATCTAAACTTGCAGAGTTTTTGAATTATTGCATAGATTTATTCTTCAAGGTCAGGCTTGAATTTAAAATGCAAAACTTATTACAAGTAAGAATTTATGAGGAAACAAATTATGTTTGTCATTTCAAGCCCTACAGATAATCGCATACATGAAAAATGTACTCGTATTTTCTTGAAAGTAGTATTTTTCTTTGGGAAAAAATGAATACTTGCATTAGCTTACATTTGATACATTGAGATAAAATGCAATATTATAAAAACAGAAGATGACTTCCATGCATCCCTTTTAAAACACATTGATGATGACGATATTATTTTGGCATAAAATCCTCCACGTTTTGCAAACAACTCCCACTTGACGGTTTTTACGGCAATATTTTTTTACCCAACTAACCCAACTCAACAAAATGGAAATTTCTTAGAGGAATACTCTGTAGTAAAGTTTAATTTTGCGCAAGTTATGGATACCCGAGTTTACTGTTCAGCTGGCTTTCAACTTCCTGACAGCGATAAAACTCAGTAAAAAGTATTTCACCCGGCCACGAATTTCATATAAGCATAAGCATGAGCCGTTTTTATCACGAGTCTGGAACAAATTTTTAGCATTGCCACAAAAAAATATTGCTGGCTGACAGTGTAAAACGTTTGGCGACACTATGCAAACTTCACTTTTGTTCGCTTTGGATGATGTATCCAGTTTTCACCTACTTATTCAACTTCCGTAATTTGATGTTAAACGCTTTAAAAGGAAAGTAATTTCTTTTGTCCAGACACATAATGCACCTGCTATTAAATATTTTATGTTCATTCCACCCTTAAAGGGCTTTTTTACTACATTCTTAGTCAGATCTCGACTCACCACTCAGCACTAAAATGTTAAAAAAGGTTTACGACACGCAATGTCATAGTCAAAAGGTGTAAGGAACAAAGCTAACATAATTTTTAGTGACGCTGTTTCAAGCATCTCTAAAACCACATGCAAAATAGTATCTGTTGGTTTTCGTTAACTTGTTAAAATTTAATGATTTTTGCAACAAAATATCACTTTAGTATATAGTATTACCAAATGGAATGTTTAGGTTAAGCGTACCACATCTTTCTTAGGATTTATTCCTTCCTTGTTTGTATAGCTGCGGGATAAGATGATATGATGATATTATTAGTAAGAAGCACTTATTACCACACAATGTATTAGGTATGTGGATGTGGATAAAGGTGTAGTCATTTTTTAGCAATTTGCTACCATGCAAGAACTTGTCTTTGCTCATATGCAATTAACGTGCATTTTTCTTTTTTTTCTGCTATTCGTTCTGCCACGCCGAATACATTGCTTCCTTCGGCAACTTGTCTTTAACTCAAGTTGATCTTTTATTGAAGACGTTTAATTGGAGATAACCTTTCATAAACCGTTGACTGATGAAAGGACTGCGATTAAAACAACAATCCTTCAACATTTAAGTAAAAACACAATTGAATTGAAATTAAAAATTACCCCACTATTGTTCAATAATTTAGTATTGATTAGCTCATAGAGTATTAACTTGCTGCTAACACGAAACTTCTTAAAGTTAAATGATTGTACTTACTAGATCTTGAGTACTCATTCATCTGTAGCGACACAAGACACGGCACGCGCAGTTTATGTTAACGAGATAACCAATGTGCATATAAAATACGATACAGAAAATGTATTTAAGACTGTAAAAAAGGGAAGGATGGATAATATCAATTACTTGAAAAAATCTTGAGTAGTACGAGGTCAGTTTTGCATGACTCCTTCCTCACTGATGACTGTTAGTTTTACAGTTCAAGTTTCCATACAGCCAATTTGCTTTAGCTAATGTACAATGTATATATAACTGATATGATGGTAAATCTTGGTTTGCTGCTGACTTGAAACTAAATATTAATATTTGGTAACACTATTCAATTAGTCTTATGTTTTAGTTATATTTTTCTACAGGACACAATACAGGTATAAGGAGTAACATACTCATTATGAAATATTATACTTGCAATTTCTGTATTTGATAAGCATAGAAAAACTGCAATCAATTATCATAATGTGTTATAAATGCATGCACTTGCACACAAATGCAATTTATAAGCAAAATAATCCCCGTAAATGGCCCACACGAAGCTTGTCCATTCGTGTAATGTTATTTTATACCTAAAAATAACTCTTGACCATTTAATTTCACCCTTTTCAACAAATCTAAACAAAATAACAAATGCATGGAATTCAGTACTTCAACAAAGAATTATTCGCTGTGTTCGAAAATGTTGACCCAGTATTACGTTCACACTCACAACAAACGGGCTTCATTTAAAACTATAAAATGTATTTGCAATTACATGATGCTGTACTAATATATACACTTGTGCAACGAAAATGCACATTAATTATTTTTATTTAGACGAAAATGCAATTCTTGGCAAGCATGTCACATTTTATACCACCCAATTCCAATTTTCATCACCTATCACAAACGAAACAGTTATGATGCAGTTATTGCAGTTGTATCAGAGTCTATTTATGCAAAAAGGTCGCCACTCCAAAATCGAAAGAATAACGTGGATACAATTAGCTATTAAACTCACAGCTAATAGTGCTGGCGTTTATATTCTTATGGCAGTTAAACACACCCAGCATTTACGTTAAGAAGTCAAAAAAGTAAACAGATACAATATAATGAATGAATAGTTCGTATGTATGTGATATTGGATTGAACTTTGTCAAACAATGAGTAGAGAAATAGAAATGGACTGTTCCCTTTTTTACAAAAGTCTCGAAAAGACAATTTTACCTGTATCACAACAAAAATATATACTTTTATTTGAGGTATGCAATACCCAACATACATAATTAAGACAGCAAGCTAAATTACATGTATTTTGACTGACAAAAAATGTACGTGGTTGGAATTGAAGTAAGAATTAAGAAAATGCAAGTACTCCTTGAGGGATTTTGGGTGCTTCTTATCACCACATCATTACATTTGCAATCTTGTAGCTTTATTTTATGATGATGGATGTCCTGTTCACTACTAAATGAATGCTTTTATATATAATATAGTCACTAATAACTCAGAATGTTCGGTGCAGGCAAGCCTACTGATATTATTGATGTACTAAATTTGTGATGCACATCCAAAAAGGTCGATTTCAATGCTAAACTGACATATATGTTTATCGAACATACCATCCAGCTATAAAATTGCAAGGTGGATTTAATGACTTGTTGGATCTTCTGAAAACTTTTGAACAAAATGAACTTTGACAAGAATCAAGCTACAATGATGCAAAACTTATGTTTTCATTTTGTAAGGTAATAACTTTTAACAAGCAAGCTTCTTGGTTGAATTCGCAGTACAAGATTCATAGGATAGGACAAAGAATTTTCATGAAAAATGGTCTTTGCAGATTTTACAAAGTAGTAATCAGTGCATCCATATCCGTGAAGTACTTATGTAGTCTAGCCAAAAGTATCCGTTCATTATCTTATTGAGTATAGTGTATAGTGGTAGCTGTTTGCAAGCAAATGAAAGGGTTGCTTCCTCGTCAAACTTGTTCTTCAAATTATTGGACAAGAGCCACTGGAACATGAAATTATTTAAATAGTTCGTCTCAAAGAGGAAGAATGCAATGCATTGTTGAAAAAATACATTTAAATGTATTGGCAATTTTTTCCATTTCATACAATTTAAATGGAGAACTAAATTATACAAATTGCTGGGCATATTTCCTTTTCGGATTCTATGTTTTTGCAGAAGATTTCCAATCGGATATTTAACACGCATCAACTCATAGTTTAAAAGTACTCCATTGGTTTTCTTATATTTAATGAATTACAGAATATATACATGCATGCTTTTTACAAGGAAAATTACATCGTAAGAGAAGCCATCATAGCATATAAAATAGAAACAATACTAATCGAGATAGTAGCGCTGGCACCAGAACCATTCCCGTTTCCAGCTCCCTCTTCATTAAACCAGCACTGAAGACCCCAAACCTTGAAATTCTTCACCTTCACAGAGGAGTCACTATCTGCAGAACTCCAGTGTTTGATGTACAATGTGTCTAATGGCTGAGATGGATAATGCAAAGCGGTCATCGTAGTCACACCACCGTCTGCAAAAACTTCAATGGACGAAACATCCAAAAACATTCTGATCGTTAGTTCTTTCTCTTCGTATTCTCTTGGACTAGTGGTAGCTTGAAGCGTAGATGCATAGTTTGTGTTGAAACCAACGTTGCCTGATTTTGATCGGTCCAAGTACCAACTTGTTTGATTGAGACCGAAACATACTTCTTCACCAAGAGAATTACGAGCACATATACCAAATTGGGGCTGATTTTCTATTTCTACTGTAATCTCGACTTCCATTAATGGAGTTCTGAAGTCAGCTTTTTCTGTCAGGTGAGCACTTGCTTGAGGTAACAGACTGAATTCTTGATTATGTTCCAGGTACTGAAGTTGATTACGAAGTGATTCCAGCTCTCGGATAGGTGTACTCACGAGACGGTACTGCTTTTCCTCGTGGTTCAAAAGACGAAGGCTTAATTCTCTAGGAATAGTCATTTGCCCACGCCAAGAAGATGTCGGTGTAGAATTTGCATACAACCAGTTACTCATCCAGCCAACATAAATCATTCTTCCATTGGGTTCGTTTGAAAACGTAACTCCTGCGTAATTATCTGGCCCTAAAAATCACAATTAATACTCGTTTAACTATAACACGTATTGAATATAAAGCTCAATGGAAAGATATAATCATCAATATCATCATCATAGGGAATCCCAAAAACGATCATGTACAAATGCCAAATGCGTGACATGAATACATGATGTAATTTGGGGTGAAGTGATAATCAAACCCATGAAATTTTTTACGATAATGATATATGTAGATTACGATCATGAACTTACCCCAATCAAGCCACTGGGATTCTCTCCAGGGATTAGTATGGAATGCAATAGAATCAGAATTATTAGCAGTAAAGTCACCAATGAAGTACTGCGTGGCTGAACCTTTATTGGGTCCCTACAAAAGATGTCAAAATAGAGAAGAAAATTAATCTGAATATTTGATATTGATGCATTGAGTTTTTTAACTACTACTACCCTGTATGATATATAACTTACACCAGGATTGATGCTGACAAGAAGTACCCACTGTTCAATAGTTAACTTGTCACTAATATCAATGCTTAATGGAAATAAGTCGGGACATTCCCAAACACCGTCATGATTTCCTTGCTCGGGATCATGACCAAATTCACTCTCCCTTTTCCAGTCTTTGAGATTCGGTGATGAATAGAATTCAATCTTTTGTCCAACAGCTAATGACATGATCCACCTGCCGTCATGATAAAATACTTTCGGGTCACGGAAGTCCTCATTGTTGAGATCCTCCAAAACTGGATTTCCGTCATATTTTTCAAAAGATTGTCCTTTATCCAGGCTGTACGCTAAACTTTGCCTTTGAATCTCGTGTCTATCTCCAGTGGCACTGGTGAAGATGGCGACAATTGGATCATTCAGATCCCCTGAAGATTTGAACCCAGTAGTATTTAAATAGTCGACTACTGCACTTCCACTAAATATATCACCGATTTCGTCAGGTTTTAAAGCTATGTCGAGTTCTTTCCAAGTTATCAAGTTCTTAGATGTTGCGTGTCCCCAATGCATCGGTCCCCAAACCTATTCACCAGTAAATATTAGATATACTTTTTCAATGTATTTGTAGACCTTAGTTAGTATGCATTTTAGCATACAAAACAATATTCTAGCATTAGAACTTTAAATTAGTTTAAATACCTTTGAATCTGGATGGTACTGGTAAAACAAGTGATAAACCCCATCGTAATAAACCATTCCATTGGGATCATTTATCCAATTTGCCGCAGGGCTAAAATGGTATCTTGGTCTATATTTGTCGGTGGAACACTGAGCATTTTCATTTACCGATGTTGGAGTTGCTTTAATAAAAAGCGCTAGCGTGGCTAACAATAGCGTCACTGTAATTACAAATCTTATTGACAACACCATCCTAAAAGTTTTTACTGGATGGAATAAATTATATAGTGACCTTCGTTTAAAAAATATTATATAATCAGCACTGGATTCTCAATGAGAGGGAAACAGCGTTCAATCCTTGGTCCACAATATCGGACAGTCAACTGATGGAGATTTATTATTATGCCTGGGGTTTTATTTAATAAAGCATCAAGTCAAGTATCGAAATATCCATGCGTGAATAGTAATCTGTCTGAATCTGTGTACTATCAATCGTTGTGCATAGTTGTGATTTCATTGTGTTCTTAGATAAACACATTTTCCAGTCATCATTCAAAGGTGTTCGTCATCGTCATTCGTATTATCACGACGATATTGTAACTAGTCTCTAAATTTCATCATTTTAAGTCAAACCACTTAAACGTTCATGATGTCGGGTCGCGTCGGGTATTTATTGACATCAAAGTATTTACATCAAAGTACTGCTGAAGTCTTAACAAGTTCATGTTTTAAATTACAATACGAAGTACGAAGTTTTTATATTTATTAAATTGATAATTTCAAAGCTTTCGGTTTTTTATTGTCACGTCATTCTTGTTATTTGTCACATTTGTATATCAAATTTACTATCAAAATTGCATAATCAAAATTAACTTACGAACAATTTGCTCATTCATATTTAAAGCAGGGAATACAATCATAACATAACGCATGAAGCAAGTGTGAAAACACTTGCCTGTTTGTGAATTTATGAAAAGTGAATAGAAACTTACATATCAAATTACATTTACCCTGTGTATAAATAATTCCCACTACACAATGATTTCAAATTTTGCCAAATGTATTCATTTCCGAAGTAATATTATAACTTACTGAATAACTACATTTGAAGAAACAAAATATTTAAATAATAAAAAAGGAGAAGATTTTATTTGATGG
>JAQFXM010008314.1:0-10818 GCA_034693345.1 Entomobrya multifasciata | reverse complement strand
GACGGACGTACGGACGTACGTACGGGATACAGACAAACAGAGCATCCGTATTAATTAGCCTTACGGCTACTTAATAAAAAGACCTAAACAACCATACGAAGACTTATTTTATTGCCAGACACGCAAAGTTTCCTTTTTTCCCTTGTACTTGTAACAGCAAAAGCTATCATCACATCACTATTATTCTAAAGATGATACTAAAGATGATTTATATATATATACCAAATGAAATGTATAAGCTCGTAAGATATAAGTTACACACACATATCTATAAGCGATCGTCTCACGCCACGTCTACTTTTTTAATAAGACTCAATTGCACAACATTAATACTTTCCTTTAAATCAAAGTAGTGCCATAATAACAGCATTAAAGTGAAAAATATTTTTACCATCTGGGGGTTCCCATCCGATCAACACGTTCACCGAAAAATTCTTTACTTCTTCCTTCACCACGTAGATCTTCTTTGGTGGATTCGGGTTTTTGAAACCTGCGAGATATTACAAAAAAATTAATCAAGAAGACAGTATTTTACAACAAATTATTCTTTCCTATCCATTCGATACACCGTTACCTGCCTCTATGCTCTAGGTAAAAAATAGTTTTGGAATTATTAACCGACTACTTCACTAATAAATCATCGGATGAAAATGAATATATGAGAATTCTTGAGAAAATAATGTGTATAACGAATTCCCTGTTGTGACTTTGTGACTGAATCAAAAATAAACCTAAACTAAGTTCTTCTTCACTATTTGTTTATGGGGACGTGATCGAGTGAATTTGTTACATATCTTCAACATCAATATGCAAACATAATTTGCCGTATACATTACATGTTAGATTAAACGTCCCAAGAAAAAGGTAAAAGGAGATGAATGATACTTGATGGTCCTTTTAAAGAATAACCTTTTTCCTTCTAAAACCCTAATGCTGTGCTTTATCTTTCTTGTGTAAGTAGATATAACTAACGACGTTCCTTGGTATTAAGTCCCCAACTTCCACGTAAAAACATGTAAGTATATTCGATATGATTATTTATGGTTTACGGCACTTTCCGAATCGATGAAAACGAATTTATTCAGTAAAAATAACTAAAATTAATATTATTCAAAGGAATATTTTGCTGTTACAAATGATAAAAAATTGGTAGTAAAGGTCAGACATTAAATTTTGGATTATGCTATTCAGCCACATCGAGTTAATTCATTTGAAATTGTTCATTGGTTATAAAATCAAGTCTAGTGCACAAGTGTTCAAAACATCAAAGGATTTTCCCTGACATTTTAAAGTTTTCACCTTTCACGGGGGCTTCTATAAATTCAACTTATAATGATCTAAGAAAGTCTCATTTCAATTCAAATTTAAAATTTGAAATTTTAAAGTTTTAAGTTTAAAAGTTTAAAGTTTTACAGTTTTAAAATTGCAAGTGCAAATCGTAAAAGCAGTTCTATAACTGGTGTGAAGTAAAACTTACATTGTTCAGTTCCAATGACACAAAATTTGCAAAAGAGAAACAGTGTGTACATTATGAGGATTATCATCTCATAGAATATATCACACCAGGCAAAAAATCAAACTGAAAAATTTATGTATGTTAAGCTGCATTTAAATATTCTGTTTGATTACATTCCACTCCAGACATTTCCCTTGGGTAAACATTTTGATTAAAATGACAACTGAATTTATGAGCTATGTGCTCCCATAAATGTAACGGGAAAGGTAAGTTCTGTGATAGGATAGAATGATTAATCAACCTAATGAAATTGTTATCTAGCGGAAATAACCACAGAAAATGGGGAATACAATTTAAAATGTAGTTGCCAACTTTTGTTCTCCACAGACAATGTAATATTTGCATATAAATTACTTTTGTTAAGTTTGCTATTTTTGAAGTTACTCTTTTTATGGATATGCCCGTTTTACAAATCATTTTCATCCAGGCAGGCAGACACCATTCTATTTAAACTAGGTTTTGCTTATATTCGTTTCTCCCACTTTCGATTTCTAAATCAGTAAGTGTAATAAAGTGATACTAACATTTTTCCAATTCTACTCATTTGATCATCGTTACCAATTTATCTGTATAAAACATCAATCTCATCATCATCAGCACATTGTTTTACTGAACAACTCATTTATTGCACATATCAGCTTTCCAACCAATTCGAGATTTTTTTGTGGAAGCCAACCAAGCAAGAGCAGTATAGTAGAATGTGGAACGGTAAAACTGGATTGGGTACATTGACACCATTTGAGGGAAACACATTTGGGATACATGATACAAGTCGCGGTAAGAAGCTTTTGCTGTAATTGTAAGTACTGACGAGACGATTTCGAATAAAGAGGTAGCCTATATTTTTTTTTAATTCTTCTCGAATTTAGGAAACATGAAACATGTAGCAAAACATGATTAACCATGCTCATTAGTGTCTCCTTTGATTTAGAGATGTAGAACTGAGAAAGGTAGCACTTACCGTCTAAGGTAACATATTTCTCTGTCTGAGCCACGTCTTCTACTCCATTTGGTCCGACAGCCGTGATTCTCCAGCGGTACGCATCCGACTGGTATGATACGTTGACGGCTTGTAAGCCGAAAGGAGTCTATAGTAAAATTATAGTAAAAATGTTTAACTGACATACAGGTTACATACATACTAAAATAAATATATACGTCACGAGAAAGAAATGAAATTAATACGCTTTGGGATTGTATAAATAAAAACAAAAGTATGAAAAGCCTGTTAAATAAAAGGATGCCATTTCACAGAATTTTCGGAAAAAACAATTAACTGAGAAGTTCTATCTACATTCATTAAAAAAACGTGGTGAAAGTAAAACATCTGCCAAGTATGTAAACAAAAAACTGTGTAACTAAAATGTAATTGCAGGGAAAGTGAAAAGCATGTGGAAAGTAGAAGTGCTTTCTAGTTTTTCTCTTGAGGTTTACTGGGAATGGGAATAGACTGGCCTCAGGCTTAATGGAAACATTTACATGTGCTCTCTCTTCTTGCAACAAACTTGCTTTCTCTGTACATATTTTTATGTATGGTCATGGTCAGCAATACTTCCACCGACAGAAGCGTGAGAGCTACAAAGTGTGTGTGTACATTGTTTTAATGCGCCAACATTTTAAGTAGAACTTATCTTTGAGAGAAAGCGTGATTGTGCGTTTAATTCAGTTTTACTTTATGTAGGCATTGTGTTGTTGCTATTTCTCCTTATACACATTTCAGCCTCCCTACAAAACTTATGTGTCTACTATCAATGCAGTTGAAACTTTCACTCTGTATGAGGCAATACAATGCTATGCTAAACAAGCGTCATTATTTTTGTTTTTCTTTGCTTTTTTGATCATTTTCATGCTTTGCTATAGCTTATACTTCTTTTTTCAATGCATTTGCAACAGATCACGAAACTACTAATTATCCCAAACATTTCCTCGTATCTTCTTCCTGGGAAACCGCGTGGGTTAAGTCAAAACACGGTCATTATGTTGAGTCGAGCCAAAGCTAAAGTAACCTTTGTTCAAGCGACCTACATGCAATGAGAAATCAGTTTAATTTACCTAATTGCTTGTTGTGTGTATTTCTTTAGTTTTGTATTCTGTCTTTATAAACATTATAATTACGAAATTACTTTTTTTTAATGAGATGACAAGTTAGCAGAAAACTGCACTTAAAAACGGCATGTTAAAAACTAAAATAACATTGTAAAATTCTTTAAATTTTTCACATTTATGGAAGCTATTTTTCGTAATTAATCAGGTGGCAAGCTTGAACTCACTTTTATGTTCATGTTTTTTTAAACTTGTGTAAATATTGAACATGAACATGAACAACAACTAGAGTGATTCTTTAAGTGACAGAAGAATCAAGTTTGCTATCTCAGTATGACAGCACACACAAATTCATCAATCAAACTAATAAAACTAAAGTTACACAACTTTTATTAGTTTGTAAATTGAGTTATTTAAAACATTTATTCTGCATTAGACACCTACGCAAACTTCAAATATTCATAAACGTTTCATATGCTTGTTTAAAAAACACGACATGGGAGCATGATAGCATTCCATCAACCTGAATACATTTGAAATTATCTGCTCGCAGACAATGTGAATAAGTATAGTAACGTACGCATGCATGTGACAGGTATTTTTACAACAAAATGACAAGGTTAGGTTTTTTCCCACATATCCATCCTAATTTCCATGATGAAATCAGAATTCTGTTTGCACGAAATAAAAACACTCATGCCAGCCAGCTAAATTTATGATGCTTGTTGCTTGTTACACATCAAATTTCCATCAGAGTCCCGAAGCAACCATATTATAGCCAAGGTCCTTATCTAACCCGTCATGCCATACATTGGTATACACAATATTATAAGGGGTCAAACCTTTGAGGAAAAAACAAGCTCTCCTTCCATATGATATTTCATTGGGTCAAACAAACCATAAAAATGATACTCAAAGCCATTGGTCGATTACAAAACCACAAAGTTGTGTGCATAAAAATGGATTTTTTTTACCTTGCCAATAGTTTTCCATCCAGAATTGTTTCCAACTTGCTGCTCAATCACAAAAATTAGTGGTTTTACAGATTCCACTGATTGGTTAATGTTCCACTTGAGCAGTACATAGTGCGTTTTGAACATTGATGTAACATCATTGATTGAGGATGATCCTCCGAATCCAGAACCAGATTTTGTGTATCCAGCATCCTGCTTTGTTGATGAGAAATCAGTATTGACAGAGTTTGTATCAACGGCTTCACAAAAGACTTGTGGTGAGTCAATCAAGAATCCTTGTTGTCGCATAATGGATGGAGATGGAAGAAACTTTAATGGAATTTCCTTTCCACTTTTACCACTGCCCTTGACTAAGTTACTACTATTTTCATCGTCTGGGACAGTATAAACAGTCTTGGTTATATTGTCACGTAAGTACTCGCCGAGGGTTAGAGAATTAGACTTTTTCAAAGTTTCAAGTATATCTGCACTCAATCTCTCGTACATGCCCGATTCATCTCTTAGAGCTTGATACACTCTAAAACAAGTGGTGTTACAAGATACGTCTCTCCCTCTTCCGTCCTATTTAACATAAAGAAGAAAAGCCATCAATCAACAATAGCATTATGATTAAAGGGAGATTTTTGTGAATACACTTTAGACTTTAGACATGGTATGTAGAATTATATAAGATTTCCATAAGACACATGCCATTAGAAAATGAGATCTACTTATAAAGAGACACTTTACAAAGATGAAATGTTGCTCGTGTAACGTCCTAAGTAATGGTAATAGCATATTCTAATGATTACACTACATTCTTACATATGTGTAACTGATCTTCTATACGAGAAGACGCTAAAAGGATGTAGTTTGGCAAATATTTTTTAAAGTGATCGCTATCTAAACCTAAATGTGATTAGTATTTTGTAGAAATGTGAGCGTTCAAAATTGTAGGCTCGGATTCAAATAAAAGTTCTAGTTAGTCCATTGTGAAAAATATAATACCCAACAAGATGAATACCCAAGCCCACGTGCTACACAGTTTTGCGTAAATTAATGAAATTCGTTAGGTACATAAATAGTATGTTGAATATCAACTTACATTTGTGTGGCCGCCTACTCAAATAAATTGGAATCTCAAAACTTTCATCACGTGTAATAGAATAATGTGCCGTTAAGGGAATATCATGATCATGGCCATGGGGAAGCCATAGCCATACAATTCTTTTATTGATTACGCTCCGTGCATTCAGTTACAGTTAGTAAATAATTTTGTATTTAACTTTTTTGCGAACATCACTCATTTGACTAAATTGCTAAATCTTTGCTGATAAAACTTGTAGTAGTATAAACTTTTTAGCAATTTAATTTGATCTGAAGTGAGTTTAATTATGGGCTGAATAGAATACGATTCAACGTTGCTGCTACACATCACTTTCAGGATTTCATCTGACACAAAGACTGAAGATATATACAAGTGATTGTAAGAATCCTTATACGCGTCAGCGTCACTATTTGATAAAACAATTTATTAATTCAAGGAAAGGTACGATTGAAATGCTTGTGCAGAGTTCTAAATTCTAACGATTTCAGACTTTTTACAATTAGTAAATATATAATCAGCATTTCAATGAAAAAATACTTTGTCCTTTTCTGAATAGAGTGCCTTGCTAATATATAATTCGCTGATTATTTGCACTTTTTTAGCTGTAAAATTTGCCTAATTGAAAATGGTTTTTAAAGAGTTAGTAAGCTTGTGTGTTTGTGAAAACTATTTAAAAAGCTGTAAACCTGTGACAAGTACCATAATTAATTATGTTCATTCCATGGTACATGTAGACGTATACAAGTTGAAAATTCTCTTTTTTCATGATCAATTGCAAAAATCCCGGTGAGTGGAATGTCAAGTGAATGTAACATGAAGACACATACAGAACATGCTCAACAACGCGAAAGGTGAAAGTCACTCGACTACGCTACGGCACTTGAACTTTTACTAAATGAGAAGTACTAATTAGGATTACGAGTAATGAGAAGTTGAAATCTAAAAAACTTACACAAAGGTAGTGGCACTCCGTCGTACTTGAAATGGGTCGACTTGTTAGGTTCTTGCACTGCAGATATACAATTCAGGCATACAGTTACATACAAGTGTAAAACCAAGCACGAATTTCATTCGTAGAACCATCACGCATGTATAAGTAATTATTTTTCTCTTGTATAATTTCTTACTTGTTCACACTGAACAGACATTTCTGATCTGTAGCAACCAAAAGGTACTATAAATCCTTCGTCTGGTATTCCATTCGTTGAATCCGTAGAAGGGACAGTCTTATTCTTTTGGCTTCCCTGTGAAGAAAAAAAAAGTAAAAAAGCGTTTAAAAATAAAATCCATAAAACCATAGAATAACTTCACCAGATAACATGATGGTAGTAAATTTTTGACGTAAAATGCACGTGATCTTACTTTTTATTATATTTTCACAAGTCGTGATCGTGACAGTAAGTACATAAAATGGTAGCGATAATACAATTTTTTCATAACTTACAAACTCAAGAAGACATTTGGTCTCTTCCTTGGCCAAAACAACAGCTTGACCGAAGCTCATATTGAGTTTATTCTCAGCTCTACTAAAGTCCAAAGGGTTATCTGTTGGTCCTGAAGAGGCAATGTCATCCGTTTCCTCCTCATTGTTTCTGGAAGAAGCACCCCTATTGTCACCACCATTCATACGGCTGTTTTGATCATTATTCAACGTCAAATGTTGATGACTTTGTTGAGATTCCTGGAACAAGCCGCCTCCATCTTTAAGACCGGCACCCATCTGTGTGCCCCCGATAACGAGAAATGTAATGGCAACACGGACGAATAATGGGAATATTCTTCTAAGTTCCATATTCTTTGCAAATCATTTAGTACACTTGATGGAAAAAAGGAAGCGGATGTGTTTCTATTTGACTGTTACATCGACTGCCAAAAAAACTGTTTTGCACTTCCATGTCACGTAACAGTGTATAATGTCAAATAACAACTGGTAACAAAACAAATTGGGGTAATGTGATGCGACGACTTTTGGCAGATGCTGTTAATAATGGTGACAGCAATACTACCGTTGAAGGACGAGAAGTTAGTTTGATCCTGCAGTTCTCCTGTTATTGTTGCAATTTATCCCAGGCTCTTTCTAAACACAAAAAAATAGTCAGAAAAAAACAAGGATGCTTTATAATGTTACTTTTCCGTACACTTCACTTTTCTATTTATTTTGCAAGGAATAAAAACTTATGCGTGAAACTACAAAAAGAAAACCGCTGTGAATGGTAATGAGTAGTTTTTCAGCTTTAAAAACAGTACAAAGACACCGACAACTGATTCTCACATTTATGACGTTGGCAAGAGGGTTGTAGGGAACATCATCATAAAGTGAGCCAAGCACCAAAGCAGAGTAATAACTTTTTTTAAAGAGCATTGTTCTATCAATAGATTTGCGAGCAAGGTTTTGTCGTAATCATTCAGTTTACAAAAGGGGAAAACAGGTAGCTACAAAGATGATGTAGGCAAGTAGTAAGCATGAGGAAGATTATTGTCAATTTTATTGCTAAAATTTTGTTAAAGTAAAAAAAGTGAAATGATGGGATTTAACAAAAATACTTTCGATCTTCATTCTTCTTCGTCATACGTATCATTGATCTTGAACGTGGCCACTGTACTCAATAAAGATCAGCCAGACAAGAAATTCATTATTCTATTGCAATTGTCTCTGCTGTTAGTTGATTAAACAATGACTTATTTTATTGTCTTTTTATGGCAAATAATAAAACGATACTCAAACATGTAGTGTAACAGTAATCATATCGTAATGGGCATATTAAATGGAATGATTGGAATGTGATTTGATCGTATTGATAGTTCAGTTGTAAAAGCTGTTCGGTCAAACTGAATGCGCAATCAAATCAAATACTGACACATGTGAACACATGCTGTTAGTGCACATGTTTGTTAGAAGTGACAATCTTACTATTAAACCGGCAGTGTAGAGTTTAGACAGTGATGTGTGTCCAATGTAAGTTTTTTGCCATTTTTTACTGTGCTATTTTATGGCTACAGAATTTGAAAAGTTACAACCAAGGTTAATTTTTAAACTTTTTGCGGCGTCTTCTAACAATAGATAGTTGGTTTTTTAATAGTTACCCATTATCTTTTAAGCGATTTTCTACACCCCTTCAGTAGTATAATCCCAACTGCGGTATGAATTGCACTTTGAAATTTACATACAAAAAAGAAAAATGCACAGGTACACGTCAAGTCGTAAACTGCAGCATAAAACCGAATTTCATTGAAGGAAATAAGCAGCTTAATATGCCGCGATGCGTTTTAAAACTTCAACCCGAGTCTGTTTGTTAATATTACTGCGAGGAAGAGGTGGAGAGAAGTCATGCAACATTTCAAGGAAAGCAAAATGTAATGACATTTGATGGTCCACCCACTCATGTGAGACTAGAAAAGCTCATAAACCATGCAGTCATTGACATTCATGGTCAATGGTGCACACTGGTAAAAATAAATAGTGAAATGTTCTCTGAAATTCACTTTGAAATGCCAACCTTGTACATAAATAACTTACAAAACTTAAAATGGTTCCGTAAAAAGTTTATTACATTCTCGTTAAGTAAAAAATCAAAAACAACCACACATAAAACCATTATAATTAAATTAGTAAAACAAATATAGTCAGTCATACCCGTCATACCTCGTTTTCTTGTGTAAGGTTTGCGAATTGAGCGCGTGCACTCAGAAAAAACTGCCTGCCACTCACTCGCATGAAAAGATTTAATCTTACGAAATACGTTCTTCAGTTTATATTCGAGGAATATGACAAGGTTTACTTCGTATTTTCTCTTCGCTGCTTATAAGAACCGAATCATTAAAACAGACTCTGGAAGAATGATTTTGTCGGGTTTCTCTCCAAATGACGAACTGTTTCTCTCTAATTACAATTTGTAGAATAATTGTAAATGTACAAGTACATATTACAAAAGCGTCAGTTGTAGCCTTGCGTAGATTTCACAATCGTTTAAACACATATGCCCTTCATTAATAAAACTATTTACTTTGCAACTTAAAAGATCTTGGGACCCCTTTTAATTACGGGAAGAAATATCTTTTTATGAGTACTTGAAAAACAAATATTTTCAACTAGAACCAAACAAAATGTACTTACACTAAACAATTTAGTTTTCTCCATTTTATTCGGATGCTGGGAACGGATACATGCAACCACATTGTTAAGTTATGAAGTAGTTAAAGTACTTAAATGAGACAAACCGCATCCATCCCTATTGCCTACAGTTTGTCAAAGCACTCGTTGATTCGTTACAATACAACAAGCTTCAATATAAAATACCAAATTTTTTCTCAACTGGTAAAATTAGATTCTGCAAAGCAAATGTGAAATTTATATACTTGTAATATCCTTAAATTTTGCAAGATAACAAAATGACCATCCGTGAAGTGTTCCTCGAAAAAACAAGACCAGAGAAACGATTTTAGCCAAAAAGAAATTTGTCACGTAATCATGTCATGTGTCACACTCAGCCAGACTATCAAACTTACGTATCTTAATTTTGTCATTACTATTACACTAGGTTTACATCAAAAGATTTTTGTCATGTTGTAATATGTTTTTAAGCTTATAAAGGAAACTTTATCAAAATCAAAAAATATAAAATGCTTTTCAAAAATACTCTCAAAATCTCATTGCTTCATTAATGATTCATGTTTGACAAAGACAGTAAAATCTAGAATAGCAGTTCCTAGAGCGAAACGTCTTTTTACGGTGATATTCAAAAATATCTAGAAGGAATTATGTGATACGGCCGCTTACATAAAATGCTTTTATGTCAACGCTGGCTGGATTTTAATTCTTTTGTTAGCTCAAGCTCTTAGATTTCATTTTACGTTTCATTCAAAATGGTTGTAGTTCTGTAGTTAAAAATGTATTTCAGAGCAGACTAGATATGAACTGTTCTTTTCCCTTTTACCTTTTGATTATGGTAATAAAAAGTAATAATAATATGCAAAATACAAATTGACACAAATAGCTACGACAGACAACCTGAAAAACCATAAACCTCAGTACTCAATGAACCTTTTATACCTAAAAAACAACTACGCTAACGAGTGGTGTTTGCGGTGATGATGGTGAATCTGGTGAGTCTGGATATAGCCCAAATAATAACGATACAAAGAACTCAGCATAGATAATAGATTCCATAATAAAAATAGGATGAAGTGTGGTTATGTTA
>JAQFXM010008313.1:0-10822 GCA_034693345.1 Entomobrya multifasciata | reverse complement strand
TGTACGAGCACCTCAGGAATCGAACCTGTTATAACTGTCAGAGAACAGAGAGCTATCGGGGCAGCTAACCGTTCGTCAAACTTGGCTGCTCTTTGTATGTTCTAAGGTATAAATAAGTTTACTGGAAAAATATATTCTGCACTAGAGTAGACCAAAAGCAAGTATATTCATTGATTGTCTTCATTTCCTTTCCAAAAGGAAAATATTAGGTTGTCCTAAAAATACAAAGCGGCACTGAAGAAAAACAGTGTTTTTTTGCAATAAACATGTTTGTTATGTAATTTGTTTTTCGAGGAGAGGAATAGACAAGATTAATGAGTGGCTTGAATGCCGGAAAGTAGAAAAATTTGCAAAAAATTTGGAAAAATTTAACAATGTTAAATGGAGTTCTAGTGAAAACTCTAATGTCAAAAGTGAAACTGTTTTATAACAGGACATTTACAATTTATCCATCTAGTATTTCTACTCGATAGAAAAGTATATGTATTTATAAATAGACTAGGCAATTTTGAAAGTATGACGTTAGAGCTTCTAATTAACTTGGAAAAACCGAATGGCGTCATTGGACTGCTTATAGTTGGCCTTATTGATTGGCTTATGAAAAATTATTGAAGGTTGGTATATGAAAACTTGTATCAAATATATTGACATTGCTTTTTTGAAAAATGATGTGGTCTATTTTTAAGAATATTTTAAGGGTCATTTATAATTTTACCGCTAATTTGGGACCTTTACATTTGAAAACTGAAATAGCATGAAAAAATTGAAGAAAAGGCAAAAGCATCAAACAATTTTTTAAAAGAATTTAATTATTCCTTTACTACTTTTTTGTTAAAAATGTATAAATGCTTCTTTGAATTTTGATAATACTTTCTTTCCATATTTCCATTTCAATCGATGATTCTTCCTGTATTGGTATTTTCGCAATATTTTTGTTGTCATATATTTTAGTGACGTCCCTATGTCTAAAAATCTCTATTATATTGATGTAATATGTTTCCAAAGAAGTCCTGAAGCACATGCACGCAATTCTTCTTCGATCGAAAGGAAATGTAAATGGAGAGAAATGAAAAGAGAAAGTTGTACGTGAGTCGAATAAAGCCCACGCATGACTTGAAAGTAAATAAGCTATTTCTTCATTTATAAATGTTTTAGCAACAGTAGTGAGTGCTTCGAGAGAAAATCGATTTTGAATGAATACACATTGCCAAAAAATAATACAAAAAATAGAAGTTTGGTATTCTTTTTAGCATTTTTATTATGATTGTAGAAAAAATCCAGTAGTGTTTTATCAAAAGTAAAAGTAATAGAATTCCTAAGGAAAGTATTCTTTCAATGAGATTGCCTATTTTACCTGCAGTTTGTTATGAATTGGTGTGAATGACCTCTCATGATTCTAGTACATCAAGTTTGTTAAATATTTCAACAACTTTGTTGCCAAAAATTACGAAAATTGCTTACACAGCTTTAATTTTATAAAATGACATTATTTGATATATAAAATGGTTTTATGATTATACAAATTTCGTGACAACTCACTTAAGAATCATTATATAATTACATTGCTACTTTGATTGAATGTGAAATCAATATTTTCTTTTTGCTTTTTTCACAATATTTTTCCGACCACCTAAATATACGGTAATGTGTATACTTATCTCCTAAAATGACCATACGAATGATTACTGCTGAAAGGAAATTTGTTGAATAAGCACGATTTGTTGATTGGATGATGAGCTGTGAAAATTGAAAAGGGAACCCAAGAGAGAGTTGTAAACAACCATATGGTGCTTTCAGTGTTCGCTATTCATTCACTGTTTTTTTTCCTGTTTGCTTACTCAGCACATCACCCTTTCAATCACTTTACGGATAAAACGCGGCACGCACCACCAATTTACTCACTATTGTGGAGGTTTAATGGTGATTATTTCATATTAGGTGTGTGTGGATTTTTTTCGACGTCAAAACTGTTTTATTGCTCACCTAAAGAAACATAAAATATGTCGTATATTTGATTGTATTTTTGTAAAAAGTCAACTGATTCAGTGTTTGTTTGCTTCATGTGAGTAATTCAACATAAGAATAAGGTCGTTCAACGAATTTATTAAATTTTGCAGTCAAACTAAAAAATCAAGCATTCAATGATTAGTTTTCAAACTCATTCGAGCCTCGCCAAATAATTAGAAATCTCTGTTTTGTAGCAAAGTTCTTTCCTAAACTGACACTCTACTGTCATCAATCCCTCTTTCCGCAAGAATAGATATTATATGTCAGAATCAACTCAGACCACAACTTTCTTGAAATTCAGTAGAAAAACGGAAGTATGCTTGAGTGAAAAAGCACTATAGAAATTACACAAGATATTCTTTTGAAATATAAGTGTAAGGAAGGAAATGAATAGACTGAAAAAGGAATGCTGTGGCTTGCAAAAACAAATGTTTATGAATGTTGAAATTTGAGAAAGTTCGTTGAGATAAAAAGCTTCTCAGAAAAAAGTATACATGTGTTTGGTTCGACAAGGGTTTTGAAACGAGAGAGAGATAAGTGTTTACGGAAAAGTGAAGCATGCAGAATTGTTTGTGCTGTGCGGTTACAAAAAATTAATACCAACTCAGCATGAATATTTGAAAAGAATGGATAAGAAGTGCAGTGAAGAAGAAAAAATGTTTATTTTACAGAAAAACTTGAATCTAAGCTATTCGATATAAAAACTTTTTAAGTATTATGTGATAGGTAACAAAGGGAAATTCTTATGATATATGCATATAATCTCAAATAATAAGTAAATTTAAGTAAAGTTATCGATCTTCGAGTTTTTGTTATGGTTTGGCTTACCGTAAAATAAAATTTGTTGGGAGGGTAAGCCTCAACAATAATTCGTATTGTTATTTAGCTTGGTAAGCAAATCAATTTTTCGCTTATGTGCACACATTCATCATCCAGAAGTTTTTATATTGCTATTTTACCAAAACCAGCTTCAGTATTATTCGTGTTTTTCGTATTTTTTAACTGTAAGAAATCATAAGGAATCTTGAGCGTTTTTACCAATTCGAATATTTCGGGGAATAGCAGCATGGTAATTATTTCGCCAAAGATTTTTTTTGTTAGTAACCTTGCACAAATTTACTTTATTGAACTTTTGCTATGTTATGTTTTAGCAATCATGTGTACCAAGAGTACTATCGTTACCAGAACTACTACAATTAGCCTATTGTGGTAGTATTAATTATAGTGGCTTACAATTTTTTTTGAAAATCCTTAATAATTTTTAAAATATGCTGAAAAATTAAACCCAAACAGTAAAATATACGGATAGTTCGTTAAATTATATTAAAATACTATTAATTTTAATTAAAATATAGCATTTTTACAACAAATACAAAAAAAATTAATTTTACCAATACTTCATTGAACTTATCAATCATTATTATACATCTTAAATAGAAACATGAAACGTTTTTCTAACAAACACACGAATTGTTGTAGTGCAAACAAACAGGGTAAACATAACATAAAAAACTTGGAAATATAATTTCAAAACCACAACAATGACACACTTTTCCCACCTAAAAGACAAAACCAACAGTATACCCTACTTTTGGGTGTGGCTTAAAATTTATGGGAAATGTACAGACTAAAAAATATTCTTTTGTGAATGTGTGAATGTAAAAGAACTCAAACAAGTTTCTCCACAACAGTTTCCATTTTTTACACAATTTTTCACACTCCCATAATTTATCATTTTGTTCCACCAAAAAGGCAAGAAAACCACACAACATTACAAACACTGTCATCCGAGTCAAAATGAATAAAAGTTTTAATACAAAAAACGATAGACGCCAGCCGCCACGGTCTCCATTATGTTTGCCACACAATGCTTATTCTTGCCTTGTCATCGTTTAAAAATAATGTTTAAAGTTTATATGCATATTCAAAAAAAATACAACCTAAAAAGTTAGTTGTAGGTCGACATTAACGCCACTTGCTTCTATTTTGCGAATGAACATTTTTGTAATCATTATAGTTTTTTCTTGTAAAACCACACACAATGTAGACTTCTGACATAATACAATGCATAATATGCATAAATTTTCAACACTTTCATATTTTTCTTAAAAGAGAAACTTATTTTTAGTGAAAGTGGAGAACTTTTGATGTGTCATGTAACCACGTTCCTTTTGTCTAGAAAGCTTCTTTGAATTCATTTGTTTTTATGAATATTACACAATGGCGTCGAAAAGACGGTGGTGGTGGCGGTATTAGCCCTTTCATTGATAATTTTTTGTGGCAGTTTAGCGGAAACATGAAAATTGAAAGTGAAAGTCTGTGTCTCTTTTCTAAAAGTTTTTACACAAGATTGTCTACGATTATGAGCTTATATAAACTTAGTGAAAATTTTGCATAAACTTCATTTTGATGTGAAAACTACCGGAAAAGGAGGACACAAACCTTAAAATACAAACGGAAAAGGGACTAAACGGCGTTTATTCTTATGACAGTTGAAAGTTGGTTCATATTTTACATAAGATTTTTTCCTGTTGTTTTGGAATAGTTGTATGTCCTGTAGGAATGACAGATTCCCCTAAAGATAACCATAGATTTAGGCACGGCTGTACAAAGCTAAAGATGTGTGATGCTCTCCTGAAGAGCATCTTCTGTCAAAGTATATTATTTGTATTGAATAAAGCTACACTTCTCTGGTAGACGTATAACCTACAACAGCTTCTCTTGTCTAGTCCAAGTCATTGTCATAATCCCTACATGAACATATAGCATATCTGGAGGCGATCCTTGAGGGAACCACACGGAAAGGAAGGAGGAACATCTACCCAGTACCCTTAAGTACTTACAGGGTGCACCTTCGTTGTTTATATTTTCCAACTTTATTTTAATTTTTGGCTCGATTATAATGTTAATTTTTCGATACTCTGTTAAAGTATTTATGAAAAGTAGGTCAATTCGACAAGTCTTATTTAAAGGAAGATTGTTTAAAGACAGTTTGCAAACCTGTCTAAAACGTAAGGAAAATATTAAACGTTGGAAGGGTATGTCAGATATGAAAATATATTTTGGAGGGGGTAACTTTTTTGATGATTTAACATGCTTAGTGTTACTTGACTTTTCGATCGGCTTAGCTATTAACCTTATACTGTTAGGAGTCTAGAGGAATATGTAAAGTATTGATAAAGGCCTTGTATCTCCTCAAGGTTACTTAGCTCTAAATACTTAGAAATTAGGTTAAACGCGAATCAATATAATGAAACTATAGATTACGGTTAGAGTACAACTACTTGATTATTCATATTCTGATAATAATAATGAGTTATAGTCAATACACTTATGAATCAGATTATCATAATATTATTTTTAAACTTGTCACTTGAACTAATTATTGTCAATTTTGCATCCTATGGTTTATTTGTGAATTTATTTTGTTTACAATCAGCAATAAATGAACGTTTTACAAACACATGTTTCGTATGCATTTTCGTTTTGTTAAAAACTCTCCATGGATTCCATATAAAAATATATGGTTCTCATTTAAATGCAAATGTTGCGGTAACGTCATAAAACAAACAAATTGATGTGAAAACAATTTTCACCACCAAATCATGAGCAAATTGTCAATCCACGTGTATAAATGTTTGCGACTAACTGCAAACCGATTTTGTGGGTTTTCATAGAATACATATATGATGAGATCACAAAATAAAATTGCATTTAACAAGTTGAAAATGTATTTCAACAACGTAAAATGAGGGTAATCACACACAATAAAAAGTAAACAAACTTTTTCTTGCTATTATGCTTCAGCAATTAGGAAAACAAAATTTTCGTGAGTGTACTTCAACAAAATTTAAGGAATAGTATCATAGAAACTCCAGTTATATTGCAATATTATTCATAGTATACTTGAAACCCTCTCCAATTACCTTTTGAGTAAAAACTAAATCGCCTACTAACTCCAACATGTTTTTTTTTGACAATTTTAACGACCGATTTGAACAGTTAAGTCGATTAATATTTCAAAAGCAAACATTGGAGAATGTGATACTTCAAGTTATTGCACATTTATAGCCAGTAGTTCACTTGCTGACCAAAATATTTTGTTTCGAAGTTGTAAGTTTCAAGATCTCCAAGAAAATACTTCCTACAGTTAAAAATGTCGATCAATCCTTTAGAAGGTTTGCACCAAATGTTCCTACAGCATCATGATTTTTTCAAGGCCTTCCAGTTTTGTACCATGCATCTATTTTGGATTGTAAATGTAAGTGTTGATATACAACAAAGTTTTATTTCATTCCAATGGATAACAAAACACCAAATATTTCCTATTATCCAAACAACAAATAAAAACTATTCAACACCGACCACAAGGTTTGAAAGAACATTTATTTCAACAATGACCCAAGTGGATTTACAGCACATTTCCAACATTTATCGTAAAGTTTTTACGACAAATAAGTACAGTATATTCTGTACCGTGCAATTTCCTACATTGGATAACTTAGAAACATATATTTTGAACGATCGTATATATCGTTTGAGAAAGCAACTAACTTCAACTTTGTATGTTGCTGACCTGGTAGTCTTGCCAGTTAATAGAATAGAAAACACGCCAATCATTTTGGAATTATCATTTCATCAAATAAGCACAAACATGATAATTTACAGCGTTACTGATCAAAAAATATTTTGCCCTTGTAAACCAACAAGTAAAGATTGCTGGATTGCTGATGGGTTACTATGGTTAGAAATAAAAATCATTGATTTGAAACTAGGTAGGCTTTGGGTTAATAGTGATATAACCCGTAAATTACACTCATCATTGACAACTGATTTTCCCTCCAAATACTGGGATCCTGAAAAATCGTGTCCGCTTACCGGGAAAATAATAAACTATGGTGCATCTTTACTAAAAACGGCAACACAACATTGTGCAAAGTTAATGATTGCCGCATCAATAAACTGTACATCCAATTCTTGCAAGCATATTCTGGAAAACTTATACCTATACAAGTCTATTCAAGAATCAAACGGATGGCAAATTCCTATTCAACATTTAACTTCATTTGGTGGCCAGTATCATGGTTACAGGTACTCCATTTTTATAAACAAGCAGACCTATAAAATGGAATACATTAACCTTGAAGGTATTATATATTCTAAGGGAACTTTATCAATTCTAGTCATTATTATCGGTCTTGGTTGTATGCTAAACTTGACAGGATTGCGAAAGAACTCGTTTTATTGGCTACTTGCAACAGTGCTTGAACAAGAAGAAGAATTGCGCAAACATATTAATTTAAAAAATTGGTTCTTAATTATAATTTGGCTGTATAGTTGCCATATACTCCGAAGTCAATATACGTCAACAATTTATGCATCATTAACAAAGGACCCTGATCCGTCTGGTATTCCAGAGTCGTTTTCTGCGTTATTACAGAACAGTAGTCTAATACTATTATTCGGCTCAAAATCATATTTGGAGTTTTACAAAACCGAAAATTCTATAAACGAACAACAAATGTCTACATTTAAATTATTCTACAGTCTTAAACAAAAAATACATTGGTATATAAGTTCAGTTGAAAACATAATGACTTTAGCATACGCAGAAGATCAACACAAGGAAAGGTTTCTTTGTGGACAATACTCAGATAAATTTTTAGTTGGTAGAGAAGGTATTCGGAAATACCATGAACATGAACATAAAGGTAAAAACTATACATTAAGCGAGTGTACTGCTTTAAGTCGTTTTGCGTGGCTTTATAAAACGACTGTAAATTCTGGAAGCGGTTATAGATTTCAAACCTCACTTTATTCTAAGCTTTTATGGCTTATGTTTGGGGATTACGATTTAGTAGAAAATAAAGAGCCTGCAGTGTTTCCAGAACTACATTTTTGGTATAGTCGTTGGAAGACCTACTTGATGGATACTTTTGCTGTGAAAATAAGTGCTGTTTTTGAATCAGGTTTATATAATCATCAAAACCATTATTTAGAAATGATCACACAACGAGCTGCATTAGACCAGTTTTTAGAAACATACAAAATAAGTTATAATTGGAGTAGGTTTAGCATGGTAGAACAAATTGTTTCAAAATATACACCGTTAGCTTGGTATTCATCAAAATATAGCAGGTTGTCAAAAACATTCTCCGATGTAAATTTCACTAACCAAATTTTTGGTAAAATAAGAAATTTTACGGTTATAGTTCTACTTTATATTGTGCTGATAGTGTGTATTTTTGTTCTTTTTTGTGCAAGACTATGTTTGCATAAATTTAGTTTATATTTACGAAAGAGTTGATTTTGATATCCTAAATCAATTCAAAATACCCATACATGTACAGGCAAGTAACGTTACATGTAACAGACATGTACTTATGCATACGTTATGAAAAAAATTCCTTGGTGTGTGGAATGTAATTTGTTGTTTTTTTACAACTTGAATAAATTTGGCAATACCATAAAATGCAATAAAGAAACTGAAATACCTCTTAAGAACTTCTCTTAAAAATGGGCTGTGGTAGTGAAAACGTTGTTTACTGTCCGCAAATCGAATTGTAATGCCTTCGTTGATATTACGTACTTCTAGTTCATCATTACTTGCACTTATATTAGATATATTAGTAAGCAATAGCGTAGCAATTGAAACAGATATAGTTTTGAAAATTATTCAAAATTGTCTGTATATTTTTCGGTATTTAAGATAAGCCATGTGTTTTTTTATCAATTTTAATAATTTTACATACACGGGCTTATACATTTGTAAATATTGAACATTGAACACATGTTCATTGGAATAAAAATTTTCATGTTCATGGTGTATGCATAAAACGAATTAGAAATAATTCACTGGATGGTTATACCACCTAAACATAATAAGCTTACCTAATATCCTAATTGTTTTAACTATGTGTGGAATTTATATCATGCGTGTTCATAACTACGCAAACGTTAGCTTACTGTTGATATGTACGTCCATTCGGATGACATTTTTAATTAAATGCAATGAAGAAACATCTGACAAAGTGCTTGTATATATGTCTTGTTTTGCTGTGATTGATTACTTTGTTGTTTCAATCTACAGCCTTTCAATAAAAGCTGAAAAATCACAATTTTAGTGAGCATATAAATCGACACAAACATGTTAACGTGTAATACCGTTGCAGTAAATGCATGTACCACTGTACATAAATTACAAAAGCTACTTATCAAAGTTATCAAACCTTTGCAAAATGATTCCTGAATTATTTATTTATTACTTTCATAACGAGTAATTGTCACATTACCAAAACGTGATAAATAAATTCTCGTCATAGGTAAGCAGTATAAAAGAGATGCTATAATTTCCAGCAGTCATCACTTTGTTCTCAAAACTAAAATTTGAATACTAAAACTATTGAACTTGACAACTTTAAACGACGTTCGATCAGTAACCATGAAGATTTTTGTTATCACGTCACTTTTTGTGGTTAGTGCTACAGCATGCTGCATTCATCCAGGTAATTTCGATTTTATAGCAAAATTTCAGTAGAATATACTTTTCACATTTCATTTTCTTCTTGATTATGTAGACTGGACCGCTGTGACGGCCAAATCAAGTGAAATAGGAGCTACCGTTAAAAGTTTAGCCAAAAATATTGTTTCGATTGCCAGCAAAGAAAATTCTGCTGTTGGGTCCATGCTACAAGCTAAATGTCAAGTGACATTGTTGGAGGCATCTTATATATCAGATCGTGTTAATGAAGCTATTACTGAACAAGACCTAACTGAAGCGGAGGCCCGTGTTCTGGTTGGGCAAATTAAAGGAGCTATTGGGAAATTAAAGGGAAGTATTGCAGTTGACATAATCAAATTAACTCCAACCTCCGCTTCACAAATTCGAGCATATTTCGATGCTACTTTTGATACGGTTAATATGAGAGCAGAAGAGCTATATGCGCTTCTTCACTGAAATTTCCTGGATACATTGTAATTTTGGCATATTCCCCATTTTAATAAACAAATAAGACTCTTCATCAGGCTATGCATATGATCTTACGTTGACTTCTTCATCGTTACATGAAATTAATCGTAATATATATCTTTTAAAGACAAATTTAGACTAAATCAAAATTTCTTCTTTATTATTAAAATGTTATCATTCTACTACACATATGTTATTATGTTACAGATTGGGCTATTTTTTTTAACCAAATCGACTTGTCAATAAAATAAAATGTTCCACTTCAATATTTCACATCATTACTAACTTTAACTAAAGTCTAACTTCATCCAGATTCTTAAAAAATACGTTCAGTCTGGAATTCAGAATGTTACTGCTGATCATGATAATGATTCAAGATCCACTGTTACCATCTCAAAAGATTTGTTTATAATTTGCTTGATTGTTATTTGCCTATGATATAGCTTACATATCCCATGCTCTTTTACATCCGAGTTGTCAAACTGATTCTATCAAGTAAGCATTCCAACGTACATTTTACGATCAAATACGTGGGCGAGTTATTTGCCAAATATGCCAGCATTTGAGTTTGCATTGCATTTAAAAAATATTTATACATGATCTCATAAGTCATACAAAGCTGGCTTAAGATAGGCCAACAGTTGAGATTTTAGCTTGATTCAAGTAAAGACTAATACGTTCCATCAAAAACCTAATAATTTAAAGATGAATACCGTGTCATACTTGTCAAGGAACAGAATAGCTTAAAACTACATCACAGCTTTTAACTATGGGAAAATCGTTCTCATGAGTCTCAGACCACCGGCTTATCCCCCTTTTTTCAAAATTTAATCTCCTCTAAAATAA
>JAQFXM010008312.1:0-10823 GCA_034693345.1 Entomobrya multifasciata | reverse complement strand
AACCCGCTACTGTGGTTGTGGTGCCACCTCTGCCATATTCCTCTGCACCTCCAAATCCCTCCTCACATGTGACCGTCCTTGCTCCAAAAATCTTCCCTGTGGCCTTCACAAGTGCACCCACACCTGCCACCAAGAGTCTTGCCCCGAGTGCCCCTCCAAGGTCACCCTCTCCTGCTAATGTGGCGCCTCTCCCCAAAAAGATCGTCCCCTGCACTTCCTCTACATCCTCCTTTTTACTGCTGCCCCCAACCATTCTCCAAGCTACTCTCTTGTAGCACCCATCGCTGTACCAAGCCCTGTCACCCCGGCTCCTGCCCCACATCCCCCCAAGTGCTCCTCTCCTGCCCTTGCGGTCAAGCCTCCAGAGAAGCTGTGGGAAACACAAGTGCCTCAACACGTGCTGCATTGACCTAGACCACGTTCGCCCCCTTCCTTGTCAAAGGCAACTCACCTGTGGAATCCACAAATGTGACCAGTTATGCCACGCCCTTCAAGGACACTGCCCCCCATGTCCCTTAGCAAGCTTTGATGAATTAACTTGCGAATGTCGCAATGTTGTCATTTATCCACCAGTACCGTGTGGCACCAAGCGACCCCGATGCCCAATACCTTGCTCCAGAGAACATCCCTGTGATCATCAGGTCCTTCACCCATGTCATTCCCAACCAAACTGGTAATTATAAATATCCCTACTAACCTTAATTACTTATCCAATTAAATTTTAATCAAGTAATTTTTTTCTGTAGGTTGTTCGCAGTCGACCTTGTACAGTTCTCACAGAGAAATGGTGTCATGGAACACACGAACTCAGGAAATGTGTCCTCCGTCACATTTCCTCCTTGTCTTGTGGCTTACCATGTAAAATAGGCTTATCTTGTGGGAGACACCTTTGCCCAAAAACTTGTCATGCAACCGCCTGCCTGGAACCTGGAGAAATTTGCAAGCTGGCTTACCTCAAACCTAGGGAATCCTGTGGAGCCCCGTGTCATGAAGGGGAATGCCCAGAAAATAAATGTAAAGTTATGGTAAGCTGAAAGCATTAACTTAATTAGCTAAATCATTAAAAATTAATTGGGATTAAGCTAATTAGTGGATTTTATTGGGGATTTTTGTAGTTTCTGCTTGTGTGGACGAAGGTCAGAAAATATGGTTTGTTGGAAACGAGAGAACGAGTACGATCGACTGATAACTTGGGAATATCATAAAGAGATTAAGAGACTAGAAGGGGAGGGTACCCCCGAAGGGGGAGCTGAGGGAGAAGGTGGGAAAAAGGACAAGGAAGAAATTATTGCGGGATTAAAGTTGAAATTTGGAAAATCCGGGGTTTTGGAATGCGACAAGGAGTGTGCTCGAGAAGAACGAAATAGAAAGTTGGCTGATGCCCTTCAGGTGGCGGATGATGGTGGGGATCCTTCCTCGATGAGGGGGGGAAGTGGTGGGGACTCGACAGGAATTGGGCCTCCAAATTATAGCGAGTTTTTGGTGGGATTTTGCAAGAAGCAACCTCAGTTTGTTGAGACAATACACAAACAGCTTACAGATTTAGTGGTGAAAGCGAAGCAGCAGAGTCACAAGAAGAATGTGACTTATGCTTTTATTTCAATGAATCGAGATAAGCGACATGTGGTCCATGAGTATTCGGATTACTTTGGGGTGCGATCGGAGAGTTTTGATGAGGAGCCGAATAGGAATGTTGTTTGTTTTGCGTCGAAAGAAAAGGTGAACTTTTTTTAGTTAATAAATTCTATTCTAAAAAAGTAGAATTCCCCGAGAAAAAAGGAAGATTTTTTTAAACAATTTGTTTTCTTTTTGGTTTTTGTCAGAGTTATCTGCCAACCGTGAGCCTTGTCGACTTTGTCTTTCGGCCGTTAAACACATTGCGATCGGAACGACTAAAGCCTCACGAGGACGTGATTATTCGACCGGAGAAAAGAGCACAGATCCAGGGACCTACTAATATATGGAGTAATAGGGCGAAGGGGCCTACTGCTTCATCGTCTTCCCAAGATGTAGGTGCTGCTACAAGTCAAATGGTTAGACTGAATATACCTCGGGGGGCTGGTGCTGGGGCTGGGGGCGGGCCTTCTACCTCAGCAAATAGCTTTTCAGCAGCAGCGTCTCCTTCGTGCTCAGATTTTCCGGCGTTGTGATATTTTCTATTTGATATTATGCACTTTGTGTATTAAATTTTAATAAAAGTGTGGAATGAAATGCGTATGAAGTGTTTTTTGGGATTAAAGTTGTTACTCTTCGAAAAATTTACTTTTGTTTTTTATTTTAATTGGATTCCTCTTCAAGTGTATGTTTAACCTTGGAAAAATCAAATTTCTCCCCAGTCCCCGTCTTGAATATGTCCAGTTCATCCTTACAAGTAGTCTCAAATTGGGTGAGTGGTAGCATATGAGCTGCTTATGAAAATTTGGCAAGTTTCCTCAAGGTCAAGAGTGCTCATTTTTATGTGGTGGTTGCTCGTGAGCACAGAGTTGCAGCTCAGCAGATCAAGTTGAGTCAGTTGAGTGAGATGCTGACGCTGCAGTGCAGTTGACTGGCAGTGTGTGTGTGTGTGTGTAGGAGTGAGTGCAATGTATTGCATAACATGCGTGTGTACTTGTTTGTTTACAAAACAAATGTGTGCAATTTTTGCACGTGTGCATTGCAAATTGCAAACTGCATCTGAGTATTCATGCGTATCATTCAATGACCCGATTTCTGACAGCGTTTTTGGAGCAATACTCTTAGCGATTTGGATTGTGATCTGAGAGACAAATCATTTTTCGAGATTATTTTTGATATGGGATTCGGGGAGCTTGGAAGTGACAGAGCAGTGTTCTACAATGGATAATAGTTTTGACTCAGTGATTTTCTAGGGAAATGAGCGTACCCTATTTATGTTCAACTTGTACACATTTATCTTTGTTGATGTCTTACTACACAATTTCGTTCTGGCATGAATTATGACATTCGTTGTTGATTTGATCATTAAAAGTGTCCACAATTTCTTCGGAATGTTGTCAGTGATGCAAGGGGAATGTCAATAGTTTTGGTGGTGACTGGATGCAAATAAAAATTATTGTAAAGTAACAAGTTGGCATAATGTTTTTGGTTTTTTAACTGGGTTATCTTCTACGAATGTGTTTAACTTTGGAAAAGTCATGCGATGAGATTTACGGATTTGAATGAAAAGGATAAAAAGTTGATGGCGGATTGCATGCCAAAATAAAAATGCTTATAAATAAATGACAAGTGTGCATAAAATGTTTATGTTAGAAATGCGAACGAAGTTTTATTTATTTATATACGAAATGCTGGCACAACCCCAGTGAGATTTAACTGCAGAACACGCAGCAGAAAAATTACGTAATCTTCTAGAGATTCATTATTCGACGAAATCATCTTAAAAACTAATATCACATAATATTGCAAATGAATTAAATGCTACTTGACAAATGCTTATACGAAGTATAAAATCATAACTAGTATGAAAAGCGGATCAATTACAAACCCATAAATGAACCATGTATGAAGTTAAAAGAAAGACCGACAATTTAAAAAAATGGATACTTTTTAAAAGTTCAATTTGAACAAAGTTTCTACAATTTTTTTTACGAAACCTCAAAAAAAATTCTCAATCAAAATCCACCACCCAAATCCTTTACCCTTTGCTTCACATTTACTAACCTATGCACTTTACATAAATAAGCAATCATATTTAGAATAGGACCTATTTAAAATCTTTAAAACTTTAGGATCGTTTCTATCCGTGATTCCATCCTCTATGGAAAGCCTCTTTAAATCAAAAATGGTGTAGCAGTATTGCCCTGCCTTTGACCGGCAAAGAGGGCACAATCCATTCACCTGTAGCCCGTTTTGTCTTCTCTATTAATCAACAAAAGTTACAAATAAAACATCTAATTAGTACTACAATTTGTCTCAAAATACAAACAAACTTATGTATGATGGAGACTTCAACTTTGAAACTAAATTACCGTTTTGCACTTTTGCTTGTAGTAAATTGACCCTGTGGTTTGAGGGGACGCATTTACTCCGGTTGAACCAAGAGTGGAGCCTGGAGAACTGACATGAGGTGCTGGAGACCCCGCAGAAGAGTGTTGAGTTTGGGAGGATGGTCCGGCCGCATTGTTTTCTAAAAAGACTATCCGGTCCCTAAGCAACTGCAACTCTTTATGGAGGTCCTCCTGTGGAGGTTCTTGGGCAACAGGTGAAGGCCAAATCCTGTTGCAAATCCGAGCAAAAAATGAAGTTGGTGTGGGCGTGGGTGGACGTGCAGTGTCGTGTGGTGGGTCATCCAGTGGCTCCGTAGTAGCCCTGCTTTGACGGTCTACCTCATTCTCCTCCAGAGGCTTAGTGTCAGCCAAATTCACCTCTGGATCTCCTCCAGGAACCTCAATCTCGGGCTCGGGAGACATCTAATTTCAAATAAAAATTAGAGTTGCAACGGGAAAATTAACTTTATTGCACAGAACACAGCTCACAATTTTTAACTTTTGCAAACAGTAGTAATTTATTAATTACCATCACTCTTGGTAGGGTCACTACAGCTTGGCGTTTGGCTTTTGAGCGGGTGTTCATTTTGTTAGATAGGCTGTTAGTGTTTTTATTAAATAAAATTAGGATTTTTGCTGAGATGTGGTGCAGTGTGCTTCTCTTGGGAATGAACTTGTCTGACTGAGTAAAAGGTGCCCTTGGTTTTCTTGTGTACCAGCATTCTGTATTCTCTTGTTCTTTGTGTGCTATACTGTTATGTGTACTGAGACTGTTGACGGTTTAAGATCAGATAAGGTGGAGCGCGGGTAGAAATAAGGAACCCTTTAACAATGCTTTACCTGTCATCTTTATGCGTATGCAACAATGAAGATAGAAACCAGACAGGACTACAATTATTTTTGTTTGGATTACTACCGCTAGATGGATTTATTTAATTTAACGCGCAAGCTGTTTTTTGCTTATCATATCATACAGACTATGCTTGTTATTTTGACCTTTGACTATTCTCATCATACAATTAGTGGCTTAAGTTAGTTGAGTTTTTTATTTATCATACATAGCACATGGATTTCTATTTTTGACCTTTATCTAAATTATACACTTAAGCAGAAATTTAATTCCATTGTACTTGTCGGTGGTGAAATTGGGCTGTGAATAAATATAATTAATTTTAACTAAATTATATGACTAAATTATTTTACGTACATAATATTTAAACAGATTAAATATTATGTACATAAAAATATATTACTTGGTATCTTTCCACTTAACGTTTTGTGTAAAATATTACATCCTTATGAGTTTGTAATAAAGAAATTAAATTAAAAATCAAACGACTGTGTGACCAATTAAAATATTTATTTTACATTTTTGGCGGAGGTAAGTTAAGAGTGCGGGGAACTTTGGGGGAGGTGGAAGAGGAGGAGAAGAGACGTGGGGATGGAGGTAGAAGTGGAGGTGGCGGGAGGGGAAGAGGATTTAGATGTGAAGGTGGTGTGGGGGAAAGAGGCGGTAGATGTGGAGGTGGCGGGAGGGGAAAGTGGAGGTAGACGTGGAGCTGGTGGGAGGAAAGTGGAGGTAGATGTGGAGGTGGCGGGAGGGGAAAGTGGAGGTAGATGTGGAGGTGGCGGGAGGGGAAAGAGGAAGTAGATGTGGAGGTGGCGGGAGGGGAAAGAGGAGGTAGATGTGGAGGTGGCGGGAGGAGAAAGAGGAGGTAGATGTGGAGGTGGCGGGAGGAGAAAGAGGAGGTAGATGTGGCTGGGGGGAAAGAAGAGGTGGTGGGAGGGGATGGCCTCGCGGCACATACCCCCTAAGTCATTTTCCCTCTAAAAGTGAGACATCCCGCGAAGATCACTTCCCATCTCAGTATTTCACCCCTAGTACATATTTCCCCCAAATCATTTAACCAGTTATACCAATCCCCCTTAAGTTATTTTATCCCCTGTCTCTTTCCCCCGAAAACTCCGAGTATGAGTGGGTTACTCCTTACTTATCCCATCTAAAATACATTCATTCGATAAAGAACATTTGAAAAAGTTGGTACCCGATATTTCAAAATGGAAATTTTAAGCAATGAGTTCTTCAACAGTTTGCTGCCAAAGAAAGAGAAAAAATCAAGATATGCTGCTCTGAATCAATAAACCCGATTTGTGTTGCTATACCCTTATGTGTAATAAATATCCTTCCCAATTTTTCATAAATAACATGCACTTGCTGTTTACCTTTTTATTTGGTACAAAATAAGATACAAATGGACATCTGTAAAAAAGCTTCAGTAAAAAATGCATGTGAATATTTAAAAAGATAAAGGATATGCAGATTTTGCAGGAGTTGTATCGGTGTATGTTGTATGTGTCTACACATGGCATTCATTCATTTAAAACACTCTATAGATTGTGACAAGTGCACATATGCGATTGTAACTTTTTCCATTTTACTACCTGAGAGTAGCATGTGAGCCAGTTTGGTTGCTACAGGCTATTGCTTCTTCCCTTCCAACGATTCGCACGTATAGTTCAGTGGTTAAACGCGCCGACTGCGATACGGATTAAACGTTTCGGGGGATTTACGTTCGAATCTCGGTGGGAATGGAGTGTATATTTTGTTATTTTCTCAATGCATTGCGATTATAATTTCTGATTCCAATTTCTTTTGCGTCGCTTATCCAATTTTAAAATGGGTGGAATTTTTATTCATTTTTTTGGAATTGGATCAAAGCATACTGTGGATGCGATTAGTAAGTAATGCGACAGTTATTTTTCAATCAATACTCCAGCACCGTAAGTATTTAATTTGTCAATCAGTATTCTAGCATCCCATGAATTATTGACTTGCGACTTCGAGCAAGTTATACAGGATGGTTGCGGTGTCTGTCTGTATGTCCGTCCGTAACTCAAAAACTAATCAAGATTTTCAAAATCTGATTTCACCAAACGATACACATGGGCCCTAGCTTAAATGAGTTCGTTGGTCAGCAAAATCGGTTGACCCAATGTAAAGGTTAAGTCAAAGGTCAAATTTTTTTAACATGACAATATGGGCTCAAATTTGGTGGGAAGGTAGTCCTAGTATAGAAACATGTTAGCACAAAGTTTCAGTTTACCTGACCCAACTCATTCGTCCCCAGAGTACATTAAAGGTCACAACTTCAACTTTAAAGGTCTCCTATCTATAGTCCTCAACAGATTTCAATGAAAGTTGACAAGAATGCATAACTACTAACGCTTATTATTATGTATATTTTTTGAGGTCAGGAAACTTGACCTGGGTCCACTTATTTTTAAAAATTCAATTTAAACCATGATATGTTATTGTATGATTGAACTCATCTATTAAAACCATATCAGTTTGGAAAAATTCAGGTCAATATGTTGACTCATTTTAGCGTCAAAACGGTTCAAAGTTCTGATATTTTACAAACAAGCGGCATTAAACTTGTGCAAATGAAAACAATTTTTATTTCAAATAAAGATCGGAAGAAATAATTAAAGAAATAACAATTATTATAACTACTTTTTGAGCGCATTAGTCGCAAGTTCCCTAATCCTGTTGTCAGGCTTACTTGATTTTCCAATCAGTACTCTAGCACCTCATACATTATTACGCCGCTGAAAGCTAAGCGTCAGCAAGTATTGACTTTATCATATTTGTCTGTCTGTCAGCACGATAATTCCAGAACTCGTAGACCGATTTCGCTCAAATTTGGCATGTGGGTCAGCATGGCCAAAGGAAAAAAAGGCTATTGATTTTCAGCCCCCAGTGTCAACCCCCAAGGTCAAAGGTCAAATTCGAAAATTTTCAGCTAAATCGAAGTGTAAATTGTAATAGCTCAATCGAAAGCCCTCGTCGAGTAGATGAAGAATCTTTTATCAGTATAGGTCAATGTGACCTCGTTGGTTCAGAAATCGGGGTCAAATGTTGCAATGTCGCAACACATGCCATTTGACACATCGTTCGAAAGCATTTTTCATTGGCAACATCAGTGTTAAATATTCAATGTTGTCATTTGGCGCAATATAATCATGTCATCGGCGTCGTTGCGGTCGCTATTACAGCGGGTTTGTTTAATTTGTTTAATTTAATACTCCAGCACCCCATAAATTATGTACTATCCATAACACAAGTTTTGACGCTTCACCTCTACGTAATACAAAATCAAATGACGTTGGTTGTAGGCATCCTTTCTGGGATATCTTTATCCTCTGAACTTCGGTAAAGCATTTTATCCCCGGTTTTTTCATGAAATCGAAAAACTTTCAACGCACGAGTTTGAATAAATTGCTAAATCTTACGATTAGTACATCATGATGAGATTGACAGATTCGTGATCCGCTTGAAAAATTCTTATGGTTACTTCTTAAACATTTTATAGTTTCTCGAAAATTTTGTAGCTTCTTCTGAAACAATTTAAAGTTACTTCTGAAACATTTTAGTTTCTCCGACATCTTATAGTTTCTCAAACATTTTATAGTTTCTTAAATATTTTATAGTTTCTCAGACATCTTATAGTTTCTCAAACATTTAATAGTCTCTCAGACATCTATTAGTTTCTCAAACATTTTATAGTTTCTCAGACATTCTATAGTTTCTTAAACATTTTATAGTTTCACAAACATTTTATCGTTTCTCTGACATTTTATAGTTTCTCAAACAGTTTATAGTTTCTGTGACATTTTATAGTTTCCGTGACATTTTATAGTTTCTGTGACATTTTATAGTTTCTGTGACATTTTATAGTTTCTGTGACATTTTATAGTTTCTGTGACATTTTATTGTTTCTCTGACATTTTATGGTTTCTGTGACATTTTATAGTTTCTCTGACATTTTATAGTTTCTCTGACATTTCATAGTTTCTCTGACATTTTATAGTTTCTCTGATATTTTTTAGTTTCTCTGACATTTTATAGTTTCTCTGATATTTTTTAGTTTCTCTGACATTTTATAGTTTCTCTGACATTTTATGGTTTCTGTGACATTTTATAGTTTCTCTGACATTTCATAGTTTCTCTGACATTTTATAGTTTCTCTGATATTTTTTAGTTTCGCTGACATTTTATAGTTTCTCTGATATTTTTTAGTTTCTCTGACATTTTATAGTTTCTCTGACATTTTATAGTTTCTCTGACATTTTATAGTTTCTCTGACATTTTATAGATTCTCTGACATTCTATAGTTTCTTAAACATTTTATAGTTTCACAAACATTTTATTGTTTCTCTGACATTTTATGGTTTCTCTGACATTTTATAGTTTCTCTGACATTTTATAGTTTCTCTGACATTTTATAGTTTCTCTGACATTCTATAGTTTCTTAAACATTTTATAGTTTCACAAACATTTTATCGTTTCTCTGACATTTTATGGTTTCTCTGACATTTTATAGTTTCTGTGACATTTTATAGTTTCTGTGACATTTTATAGTTTCTGTGACATTTTATAGATTCTCTGACATTTTATAGTTTCTTAAACATTTTATAGTTTCTCAGACATTTTATTGTTTCCTAAACATTTTGTAGTTTCTCCGACATTTTATAATTTCTCAGAGATTTTGTTGTTTCTTACACATTATATAGTTTCTCAGACATTTTATAGTTTCTCAGACATTTTATAGTTTCTCAGACATTTTATAGTTTCTCAGACATTTTATAGTTTCTCAGACATCTTATAGTTTCTCAGACATCTTATAGTTTCTCAAACATCTTATAGTTTCTCAAACATTTTATAGTTTCTTAAATATTTTATAGTTTCTCAGACATTCTATAGTTTCTTTAACATTTTATAGTTTCACAAACATTTTATCGTTTCTCTGACATTTGATAGTTTGTCTGACATTTTATAGTTTCTCTGACATTTTATAGTTTCTCTGACATTCTATAGTTTCTCTGACATTTTATAGTTTCTGTGATATTTTATAGTTTCTGTGACATTTTATAGTTTCTTAAATATTTTATAGTTTCTACGACATTCTATAGTTTTTTTAACATTTAATAGTTTCACAAACATTTTATAGTTTCTCTGACATTTTATAGCTTCTCCAACATCTTATAGGTTGTCTGTCATTTTATAGTTTCTCTGACATTTTATAGTTTCTCTGATATTTTATAGTTTCTCTGACATTTTATAGTTTCTCTGTTATTTTATAGTTTCACAAACATTTTATCGTTTCTCTGACATTTTATAGTTTCTCTGACATTTTATAGTTTCTCAAACAGATTATAGTTTCTCTGACATTTTATAGTTTCTCTGACATTTTATAGTTTCTGTGACATTTTATAGTTTCTCTGACATTTTATAGTTTCTGTGACATTTTATAGTTTCTCTGACATTTGATAGTTTCTCTGACATTTTATAGTTTCTCAAACAGATTATAGTTTCTCTGACATTTTATAGTTTCTCAAACATTTTATAGTTTCTCAGTGATTTTATAGTTTGCCGCTTATAAGGTTAATCATTTTCAGCCCGGAAACTAAATCATTTGCCGCCAGTATCAATATAAAGCCCCATTATATCATAATGGGGCCCCTTTATATCATAACGGGGCCCCTTTATATTATAATGGGGCCCCTTTATATCATAATGGGCCCCCTTTATAACATAAAGGGGCTTCTTTATATTATAATCCAATTCATACTAAATATAATCTTTTTGAGATCGCATGAAATATTTTTCACACTGATTTTAATCTTTTTGAGATTGCATGGAATCTTTTTCGCACAGAATTACATCTTTTTCATGTACGGATTTTAAATCATCCCTCGCCCTAGTAGTCAATGATTCCCCGGCAGGAAATTAGTCGTTCCCCGCCGGGAAATCAGTCA
>JAQFXM010008311.1:0-10823 GCA_034693345.1 Entomobrya multifasciata | reverse complement strand
AATCATGTTGATGCGTCATCCTCGTCATCTACGGATCCACCCATTTTGCTGCAAAAAAGTGTGAATTGTAACTGCCATGTTATCCCAAAACATGGAATTGGTATTTACCAGGAACAAAAAATATTCCACGACATAATTTTGCTTCAAGGCATTTAATTAATTTAACAAAGAACGAAAAAAATGATTTATATTCCATATATTTTTGAAGGCAACGAAAAAGAAAAGTCTGAACTGAAGTCTGCTCAAATTCACAACAACTTGTTAAATTTATTCGCATGTCGACATGCAATTTTTTCCACTTTTCCCCTGAAAGCGTGAAAGAACTGAAGCAATATAAATAATATATGCATGCATGCAAGCTAGCACAAATCATTACTTCTTATTACATTTTAATACAAAAAAGAATTATACATGCAAACCTTTTTGGAGAAAGAGAACAAGATATACAAAGCTTACATAATAATCTGCAATAGCCTTATTATTTCACCTAACAAAATGTTCATACATCAGACAAGGATGTTGTCCTGAAGCAACGAAAAAAATGGAGGCATAATTATAGCGAAAATTATTAGAGGGCAGGATGTAATTTACCGCTGGTAATACTGCTAAGAAGCAAGAAAACTACTCAACAATCACCAGTAACAAACTTTTTTTTAACACTGTCGTTGTGTCCAAAAATAAAAGATCTCTGCAACATCAGTTACGGCACCCGACCTGCGGTTGATGCGATGGAACTTTCCACTTAGTACGTTTCTTGCAAGTGGTAAGTCGTCTATATGAATATATGCTTTGGTCTCCTATTAGCACTGACATGTAAGATGTAAGTAAAAACATACTATATACTATCTAGGGAAATTAGAGATTGCACACGTAAGAAATTCTATATCTCAAGCAGTATACCATGTAATGCAATATTCTTTTGTTTCTATGCATAATGAATTTAAAAAATGCAAAGTGTTCGAAAGCTCTACACAAAGTTGGGTGGATGATTTTATAAATTATCTCTTCGCCGCTTGTCTTTACAATTTTTTTATGTCAATGCTAAATTTCGAATCAAGTTGATGTTTAAATGAATATTTTTGGCAAGAATATAAAATTTCCCAACTTTCTTCTTGTTTTTGTATGGAACTTGAACTGGCTGTGTGGCTTGTTCTGACTCTGACATATCTTGTCATTAAGAGACAGGAAGGAAAAAGACGAAACAAAAAGTTACCAACGGTTCCTTTTGAATATTTACATGGCACAGATGTCTTATAATGATAAAAATGAATAAACTTGAAAAAGTATGTTTCTACATAGTAAATGGAGAGTTTATAATCATAAGATAAGGTATACTCATGTGGAAAAAACGGCAAACTTTTAAATGATGATGATGCCAATCATCATGATGATCATCAACAGGAGGATCAGATCTTAAAGATAATGCTACCGAGGCTCATCCCTTTCTCTTTGCTGCTGCTGTTGACGTTGTTGTTGCTCTTTTTTTATTACCACATACTTTTCTTCTAGGATTCAGAAATATGTTAACTACTTTGATCATCATTCTTCTATGCACTGATGAGGATGCTATGTGGTTGGTATATTATCTGTACTTTAAAAGTGAGCATTGGATAGCTGCGGTTGATTGTAAAGTGATGGAATGTATTATATTTATTTTTTATTTTTTTGTGTTCTGGTGTGGTGCACATTTTCTGCTGTTCTGCTAGTGTAGCGCGCAATGAAGTCAGTCATGACATGCTGCATGGCCCGTTCTCAACATTCACTTAGGTGAAATGACAGCTGGGGAGGTCGTCTTCTAGAGAAGTTTTGAGCAGAAACAAATGTGTACTGGTGAGGATAAGATGATGATGCGAAGATTACTTCAGCAGGAAGATGAATGCATCGGATATAATATTATTAGCATATGCAACGGAATCGGCACTACTGGCATAGTGAGTCAAGTAATCAAATAAGAATAGACGAAAAAGTAAATGAAGCACTTTTGGAAAAAGTCTGTCACGGCGAAAGTTTTTCTAATGATGTTAAGTAATACAGGAGTACGGTAAAGGCTAATGGAAAATCAGCTTTGATGAGCGGATGCATGGTACGCTAGTTGTAGAATTGCTTTCGCTGTGATCATTCTGAAAAAAAATGGTACAGGAAACAGAAACAAAAAACTTTGATCAAACTATCGTTATTGTAACACATTATTGCGAAGAAAAAAACAATTGTGTTTGGGGCAAATCAAATACGCACAGGTTGTCTCAAAGTGCTTATTGATGGGTTGTTAATTTCGTTCTGTTGGTGTGGTGGGAGGTAGAAGCTATTCAAGTATAAAGTGGTTTGCATTAATTAGTTGCGCAGTCGGTGCTTTATCATATTGAGAATGCGTAACGACTAATTACTTCTCTTCGTTATGCATTCAAAGTGAGAGATGATTTGCTGTTTATGAGCATTTCGTGAGATTAGGGACGTGACAATACTGAAGGCCGGTTGCAAGTATTGTAAGTGTCCAACGTAAACATTGTGTATTCACTTGCTAAATTAATATTAAAGCGCTGTATTAACGGAAATCAGAGGACTTAGTACAGGGTCGAGGGATTTACAGCACAAGGAAATGGATGACTCGTATGAAAGTGACGATGAAGAGTTAGAGGGAACATCAGTGGAGGTTGACGATGACGTTCAAACTGATAATGAGGGTAGTGGAGGCGGTGGCAAGGTAAGATTTTTAGATATGTTTTGTGATAATTTGTCTACAATACTTTGATTTTAATGCTAATGGACTAATATCAGTAAATAAAATTAAAACACCAAATTAAAAAAAATTAAATGCGAAAATTCGATCTATAGAAAATTAGCAATAGAATTATCACTTATCACCAAACCTTTTTTGCAATGAAATGAACATCTTGCATCCTTGTCTTCATAAGATCTAATGAAAGGAGCTTTTCCTGTTGGTACAATCATAAGCTTGTTGAGCATCAATCGATTGCAGCTAATTTGGCAAATGCTTCAAGTAATTTTTTACTATGTCATGCACTATTTACTGCTTGTCGCGTAAAATATATTTTTTCTATGCAAATGCAATTGATAACTTACAGGTTTACAGGAAAGTACCAACTGTATTCTTGACTCGATACTTTCTGCATTCAATTCAAAATGCACTCATTCATGATAGCTTACATATTTATCAATTTGACGTGTGAAATTTACCAGTAGTGCATACTTGCATACAATTTATTAAAGTTGTCATAAAGATATTACCCGAATATCCGCTCGAGCCAAGGATTAACATACTTGAGCCAACACACGTTCGAGCACAAAGTGTGCGACTGTGCGAGTATGGTTATTTTATGATTTCTTTAAATTGGCTTTTTGTCAGAACTCTACATAACATTGCCCTACAGAATACAGAACCAATAGAGTATTTCCTGATTCTTATCTTCAAATCTGTAACACAAGCACGAACAAATGAGAATGTCATCCGGAGAGATATGAAGTTTGAATTACAATTTTTAGAGCAAATGCATTATAAAAAGAGTATGCTTAGTTATAAATATTCTTAGTGTGAAGTGCACTGGGCAATTTCAAAAAAGCAGAAATAAAGATATATGCTTTGTTCACTTAGAGCTAATGGTTAGATGTCTTTGAATGTTTGCAAAAATGTACGTTCTGCAGAACAGAAAATGTTTGGAGATTGTACAAAGCAAAATGTTTCTTGAACACAAGATCCAATTCCAATGTAGCACGCTGTTGACTCTTTAATACTCAAATTGCTCGTACTCCGACGATAGACGGCGACAGAGGTGTGTCCAAAATTTTGCATGCAAAAACATTTTTATGATTTTAATTCAGTAATTTGCAGTCGTTTGCACTTACTTTTACCATATTTATTTACACGATATCTTCATATATCAATGCACTTTACGCACACTTAAAGTAAGCAACCTAATACAATGGAATGGGAACGGCGATTCTTAATACGCAATTTACTTCAAGGAATAATATATTTTATTTTGAACAATCATCAACATCCCTTATCGGCTGCTGGCGAAGATTTTTCTAATTTATTTTCAATTTGCAAACTAATTCCCGCGTACACTTGTCCTGCTGTGCTGCTCCTTTTTTATAAATCGAATTTACATTTTTTTAATGTTTCTTAAACTTTATGAACTTTTTCATTTTCTTTTAATGGGACATAAAAATAATAGTATGTTAACATACATGAGCACATGTGTGGTATTCATACAAGTGTTTATTACATGGGTGCCAGTGAGGCAAATCCCCGTACAAACAATTTGCAGTAATGACACTCCCTCTTTTTGCACAAGACAAACTCTTACTTTCAAAGCTTTATATGCTCCACTTGCCATTATCCTTATAATATACACCACCACTACGTATCTTATGATGCATAACAACATATTATAAAAACAATGTTCATTTTTTTGTCTTCTTTATTTGTGTGTCTGCCTGTGTTGTTGCTGTCTCTTCGCTTGCAATGCAGGAAACTCGGAAATCGCAAAAGATGAACAAAAAAATAAACCTTTAAGGTCTGTTGTGTCATTCAACGTAACAATTAATGCATAAACAGTAATTTTCTAAAAGTTGCCAAATTTTCGGTTATTTTCTTAATCGAACGTCCTTCACCACCTCCTCGTACATATCACATTTCTAAGCATACAAATTTTACCAGAACAGAATTTGTCGGTCAGATTTGCGCACAGTGGCTGCAAATCGGGCTTATCGTATCGTATTCATATAACACGACACACAACATGATACCTATTTACATACCATAGAGGCAAAAAGAAAAGATTATTATTAGTGATGCTACTGTTGATCACGATGTTGTTGATGATAACATTTTATGGCATTCCATTAATTTTAATTTGTTCCTGTCCAAATGCTGGTCTCATAGATAGATTTCGAGCACATGTACAATGTATGCTAGAGGTTTAGTTCAACATTACCCAGAACTTTTCGGCATTTAAAGAATTGGAAATTTAGAACTTCAGTGTTTATATTTTTACAGAGTTCCCTCTGCTGCCAACTAGCCGATTTCTATCGGTGTCATCGTTCCTCCTCCTCTTGTCTTTCAATGTGTCGCGCTCATGTCTCTCGATCCGTTCTCGGTGTCTTTTTATTTACGCGATATGCGATTGTGATTTCATCTTTTTTTCAATATGTTAGGTGGGTTGCTAGTTAAAATGAGGAAAGCATTCTTTCATCGGAATATATATGAAGGCTTTATCATACAAATGTATGAAAACTCTAGTAAAACGATACAGACAAGAAGCGAAGCACAAGTGTGATTTATAGCTTATAAAATTCAGTTTTATTTCTCTAGGAATTATTAATACATTTTTGATCAGTAGTAATCATTTCTTCAATATTTAAGTAACAGATCTGTTCTGTTCTAAAAGTTAATTAACCAAAAGCTATCTCACCCTCTTTGTCACTAATTGCGTGGGATATGTCACATCTACTTGTACTAAAAAAAATTTTGCACCAAAAAAGCTAACAAGTGGCTTCGACGTGGCGTAATTTTGAACACAGCTTTTGCCAATTTTTTTCAGTACGAATCGTGTTGACAGACAGAACATTCCCATAAAACAGCTTCCAAAACTTATAATATTGTTATGAAGGAAAGGGCATTAATAGCGTTATTATGTCAGTATGTACTATCATACTGACTCAGTATGCTTTTAACATATATAGAAATTTTTGACCTATAAATATATAAAATTGTACAGAATACGAGATGCATTCCTCTACCAATAACTTGAACGGTTCATAATATATTGAATAGCGTTGGGTGTTGGTGGTGAGGTAATATGCATAACATAAAATAGAGGTAATGAAAATGTGATCTAATGATTTTAAAATGAGGCTAGTAATGCAGGCGGATGCCAAAAAGAATTACTCGTTTACACTGTCTTATGCATTATGATATGATCATGACTTAAAAAAGACGATGATGATGGCAATATCTGATATGTTTTTATGTTTTATGAAGTATGCTTCGTCGTGTACTTAAAAATATACATATTTTGTGCGGTGAATTCTAGCTAAATTCCGATTTCCAAGTTTAAATTTAATCTTTATGATTCTGCAACAAGCTAATAGTACAAGAACGTTTGTTCATTTCGCATGTTTCCCATACAAACTATTTTGAAAAATATAATATTGTACAGACACATGTGGCTGTCTTTGAGGAAAGTTTCATTCTTTTTATTAAAAACAGTCTCTAAAACGTATTGAAGCTGAAGTCCAAACCATGAAAAGTTGTGCACAGGCAATTTATTAGTATTTAAATCTTGTAATTTTAGAGTATTCTTTGTTCCAAGAGTTGTTGCTTAAGTGTAAATTGAAGTGCCTACATTGAAACTCCAGGAAATACCTGATGTAATCGTAAACCAACGATTCTTCAAAAATCTCATTGTCATACTTGTGTACTCACATTTCACCAAACTTCATTCAAGCATTTTCCGAAGTATTCAATTTCTTTGTTCATGTCACCAACTCGGATGATATTGAAGTGAGAAGTGAAGCCTATCTTTTACGCTGTTTTTACTCGTGTATGTTTGTAAATTCGGAAAGTGTGTACTTTCCTTTTTCCATCTTCATCATCAATTGGAATTTGATTTGCTCACTTTCTTATTTTATAGAGTAGCTGGAAAAAGATGATGAAATAGATTATAAGCTGTTCACGGGAATTTCAACCAGTTTTATGAGGATATTATTCTATTCATCTAGAACGGAAATAAAAAAAGTTGGTTCCTGAATGGGAAATTTCGAAAGTTTTGTTGACAATTTCTTCTTGAGACTTTTCAAAAGTCTAGAAAAAAGTAATTCTGCCCTCGTGGGTATCATTTTATATCAAACTTAGTTTTTAATCATCATTAAAATTGTATTTTACTTTTCGTTTCTTCAAATTTGTTTTATGGTTTATATTTCTTGCATTTTAAAGTAAAAAACATTCGTGAGTGCAACATGCCGATGTCTGTTAAAAAAGTATGATGATGTCACCAAATCTAATATAAAGAGTCTGCATAATTAAAGTTAAAACACTTAACAATATTAAGTTAATAGGAGAAAAATGCAAGGGAGTGTAAAAATTAAGCCTGAGAAAAATGACTGGCGCACGGGCCCAGATGATACCATACAGGTGGTTAATCCGAATGATAAAAAGGTGAAGGTAAGTCCATCTATTACAGCTTTGCTTTCCCCATCCAACTTTCCTTATTTAAAAAGCTTCAGTAGTATTAAAACAGTTTATAGATTTTTCAGTCGTATGCGAACTTATCGAAAACATCAATTGCAGAGCAGTTTTTCATCATTGCAGAGAATCATGCCAGCCACAAATACAAACTGCATTCATAGTCATATAAAAGAGTGAGATATGCTAAATGTGAAGAAAAAAAACAAGTTTAATTTACTTTAAATTAATTCACTTGTACGAAAATGAAGATTTTTCCTAGATATACTATATGGATATACTATGTTTAGTTTAGGTATATTTTTTGTAATTATAAAGATCCTTTCAAGCCCAAAATCTGATAATGCGCTTATGCGTTACATCTGATTATAAAATTCATTCATCTCAGAAAGACGGCGAGGGGATGATAACTGCCTTCTTAAAGGTGGCAGTCATTCGTCAGTTTCTTAATGACTGAGTGATTAGCAATCACGTCTACTTATTATCTTGATAAGTGTGTGTTATTTTTTTAGTATTTTTTGCATGCATGGTTGCCAATAAAACAGCAGATCATAAAACTATAGGCTATTCTTAATAAGCTTAGTTTTTACAAGAATCACTTAAAAAATCTTTTAATAAGGTTGTATTGTATTTCTTCACGTTTGACTCCTCGAAGTGAGAGCATAAGTTTTTTTAATGGTAAGATAATGTATGCAAGTAATGAATACATTTTTGCATTTCATTTACATGCAAAAAATCTACACAAAAAAGGATTTATTGATGTTACTTCGTATTTTTTAAGAATATAACAATAAATAATCTTATTTGTACTGCAACAAATAAATGGCTTGCATCCCATGAATCATCTCCTTTTTTATCATGAATGAATAATTGTAATTGCAATGATTATAATGTTTAAAAAAATGTAAACCACAATGCAAGCACACACCGGACGACGGTGCAATATAATCAGCAAACCAGACAAGACCATTTGCAAAGATTTTTGTGGACCTTTGACTTTCATGAACTGACATGAACAACAAGTACTGATAGAACATCATGTAAAATCGTGACTTGACCACAAACAATCTATTTATGAATGAAACGTTTACGAGAATGCATCGGTTCACTGTTTCTTTTTTGAGGAAGAAATTCAATACTTAAACAGCAAGTATACACGGTACATGGACAAGGCAATCGCATTTTTTGCAAACAATGACATTATTTGTCATATTGAACATTAGACGTTTTGAACGAATGTAAAACTTGAACAGGTTAGTTATTATATTCAAATTGGTCGTGGTTTTTGGCCTGTTTTTTGTTGGGTGAATCATAATTCATTGTGATGGATGACGATCAAATCACGAAGTATTGAATCAAGTTGAAGTTGGAGTGACATACGACATGACATGATATAAAATTTCACCTTTTTTTAGACAAACGTGAATGCGAATGCGCAAATGGCGAGACTTTTCCTCTGATTTCTAAAGCCAATCCCCTGAATATATATTATTTTTACTTTTAGCATTATATCGACTAGTTTTTCCACTTCTGACTTGACCCTGTAGAGATTTCAGAACAAAAGGGTTAACAGAAAAAAGGAAGTAAAGGTAACCTTTTGTTCACAGTAAACCAATTAATGTGGACACATTGAATTGGCAAGAGTTCTTCAATAAATATATTTTCAGGAAAAAGGGAACTCTTATTTCCACTTTTTAGCCAGCCAAAAGAATCGTCACATATTTCCCGTTGTTTACTTTGTTCTTTTAGCTCCTTTGTCCACCACACTTACAAAGGAAGCAGTGCATCGTACATCATCCCGTTAATTTCTCTGCAGAATCCAAAAAGAAAACGAAACCCGATCCTAGGCACGATAATAAAATACATTCGCGCGTGTCATTTACTTTTTTAGTATCGTATATCGTTACACCATGAGAGAATTTTTTATGTCCTTTATTTTATTATTATAAGTTGTATATATGAAAGTATATAGCTTCTATTTTCTGGCAATGTTGCAATCCAATTCTTGGTATTCCTTTGTAATAATGAACTATGTCGTAACGTGTATTTATGAGCTTATACGTTGCGTTGGTTGATGGGTTCATTTGAAGGAGATCTGAATAAAAATCGATACGATAACAGTTTTACTTTTTAATGAAGATTGATGAATAGTATAAGTATTATTACTATTACCATTGCACCCTTACCAATTTTTAACGAGAATCCATAAACTGTGGCCCACAAGAATTACTCACAACATGTATACTTATATGATGTGATCACAAGGGTGGAATCGTATGGAAAAAGATATATATTATGTAAATTTATCAGCATAAATCAATCGTATTCATTTTGTTTCGAAATTACTTTTGCATTTTATTTATGTGGATATACTATTAAAGTTGCTGTTTTTGTTGGTGGTACAGCTCTCATTTTAAGAATATGGCAGCTTGAATAATCCCATGCATAAAAATGGTATCTTTTATATAGCGGAACAAAATAAGCAATTTTGCAATTAGATTTGGATTTTGAACCCATAATGTACTGTATCGGGTTTTACACTTGGTGCACGCATGATTCGCTTGTATGCCCTGAGGACTAGGAGAAGATCTCTCACCTTAGTGCATTTAAATTAGTTTTGCAGATTCTTCAAACATGAATTCTACCTATGCATATCAAAAAAGGAGAGTAGGTGCAAAATAAAATAAGTAAATGTACATTTGAAGAATACAAGGCAAAGAAAACGATAAGACGACAATTGAAATGAGGCTGAACTTTTCGCATAACTTTTCCCTTATCTGGGTCTTCAGTGTTCCGTGAAGTTCCAATCAATCTATTTCGCTTTACTAGAACTGAAAACAAGAGCAAAAACAAAATAACAAGCTTGTTATTGTATCTGAACGCATTATTTTTCCAATCTTTTCACATTCCCAGCCAAAACTTTTATAACAACCATAGAAAGATAAATATGAAGCTTTTTGCTCTACTCACTCAGCGAATTCAGAAATGAGCAGTAGCAGTGCTTGTACCACTGCTACTGAACCGAATCTCGTTAATTACATCGATTTCCTTCCACCTCACTCACTTTTGCTTGTTTGCTGTTCCCATCACGTCAAGATGATCAAAGGCAGTTTTGTCGGTATACTTATTGTGGTGGGGAGATGTTAGTTTCTTTCATTTGCTGTGTAAATGACATTTTGAATGACAAAGAGAGTATTTTACAGACTCTTCATTGACAAGAGAACATTGGTGTAGCTGTAGCGTATTTAATGTACATCGCATCGCTCAAATGCTTTGATCTTGTTGCAAAGATTCTACCAAGTGATAAGTGAATATGCATCACTTCACTGGTTGTCTATTTCGCCTCCTTCGCACCTTTGAAAGATGTGTGGGTTGAGCAAAATGTGATTTCAATATTGAATATTGACCTTGTTAACTGTAAAATGGGAAGGAAGGGGGAAAAAGTACCATACTGATAATAGTTGCACATATAATGGAATCTATAGGTTATACGTGAAGAACGGAGGTGAAATAAAAATGACATTTGAAAGTTATCAGCTTTTCACTAAAAGCCCTCATTTCATCATCCCATTTCACTTATCACCAAATATCAGCTTTTCAGTAAATGTTAGCAAAAATA
>JAQFXM010008310.1:0-10827 GCA_034693345.1 Entomobrya multifasciata | reverse complement strand
AATATTTCTACACAGTAAACTATGTATTTTTTAAATATACCCAAGAGATACCCATCAAAGTTTTCGAGTGTTTAGAACTCGAAGTTGAAAAAATTCCATACCTTTATTGTACAGGCTTTATTATATAGTAATTAATCTATAAAAAACACATTTTCAACTTTACCTTGTAAAATACTATGCAGGTTGTCTTTTATTACGTAATTATCCAATCCAATGAATCTCAACTCATCTCATAAAGCTTGATCCAAAAAAATATTTATGCGATTAGAAAATAATTTAGGCTTTTATTATTTTTTTAATTTATAGTTTTACTAAATAGAAATAGAACGAACTAATAATTAGTGTATTGATTGAAAAATGCCCACCACACCATGAAATCAATACATTTGAAATGAAACTAAACCAAAATCGAATTTTTAACCACAATTATGAATTATAATAACGCATTAAAAATCATCCAACCAAAAGATGACCAAAAGATGTGTGGTCCAACATAGTACCTTATTACATTGTAATTAGGTATACAATATAGTAAGAAAATTCAAACAGTTCTAAATTTTAGTTCGATAATAATTCATGTAAACAGAACAATACTCATATACACATATGTGTATTAGGTATTAGTACCCTTTGAAACTCGCATATAAGTGATAGTTTAAGCTGTCACTATTGAATATTTTAGAAATTCACACGTCAATCGACAATACAATATTAAAAGAGCTTGACTTGACGATACTTAATTATACACATCTAACCATTAATTTCTTAAACATTCCATTGAGAAATGCACACATCAATAAAATTTATTTAATTTAATAAAAAGAGAAATGTATAATTGTTCTTACTGTCGTATTGATAACAGAGAAAAGAAGCATCTCTTCGTCTCTTTGGCATGAAATGACATGACATACAAAGCACATTAAGATTACTGCTTGATAACCCTTTTCTTGTTGCATACCAGAAGGAAGGCATATAACGTTTAACTATTGATCGATCTTTTTCCTATAACTCATCAGACAATGAGTGACGTTATTTAATGAGTAGTATCTAAAAATATTATATGAAGTAGATACTAAAAGCTTACATTTTTTTGTGATTGTTAACTGAGTAAGGATACAATTGGCATTAGTTTAAAAATAGCAATGTAATAACAGTGCGTCCTCTGCAACTACAAGCTTATAATATGTTACGTGATCCATTGTTTAACTTGTTCTTTGATCATACAGTGAGTACTGTGTACATAGACGCTTGGCAAAGCTAAAGAGAGAGGCACCTATTTTTTTGACGCTGGATGCTAATCACTTTAAACATAATATGCGTCTAAAGGTACATCATACAAGTATGTAATAATGCCAATAAACATATTATGCAGAAATAAAATATGAATGACGAACTAACAATTACCGTGTAGAGATGAACGACATGTCAAATAATGAATTAAAAGTGCACACACACTGTAATGAAAAAGGGATGGGCGGATATTTAAAATAAAAAGGATGTTGCAGTTGCAATGAAGCAACATCATCATGTAATAATTTTTTTATATGAAAAATAGTGTGTGCATTCTATGATTGTTGAATACATTTTATTTACAGTGGTTAAAACCGCAATAACCACAATAGCACATGTTGTAAAGTCTGAGCTGACATAATAGAAGATGGATGCAGTATAGTGTGCCGTTTTGCAATTGTACTTATTGTTCTCCTCATACTCGCTGAGGATTTATACATTTATATTTATGACTAGTGGCTTCGATATGTGAAGTCTATAAGTTTGACTGAATAGATTTTTAACAAGACCAAGAAACTAAAGTTAATCAGTGTGAAAATAACTTTTATCCGCGTTTAGATTTTTATCAAACCCACAACAAACTGTATTGTTCTGTATAAAAAAAAGAATATAAACATGACTTTCTCTGTTACATCATTTTTTTTCATTATGAAATGAATGTATGGGCATTGTTGAATGAATATTAGTATACTATAATGGGCTATATTACAGACACCGGCGGGTTTCTAGCTTTGAAGATTTTTAACAAAAATGAAGTGAATGTGATGCGGTGTATCTCGGCACACAAAAGCCCGTTTTTGTAAACACAATCTTATTTGCTACAGTTACTCAATTGTCATTGTCAACAATCGTTGTCACCCTCCATTCACTTTTCAATGATGTGGCTATGTACAGTAAGTTTAACTGCAGTGAAGCATCACTTCACAACTTTTGTCTGTTTATATGTCCGTCGATTCGGTCTAAATGTTTAGTTCCGTCATACTTTAAATCATTTTGGTAAAAAAAAACCAGTCGCATAAGAAGGAGGCAAAGGATATCATTTCTCTAATGTTTTTTTTCGTCGGGATATCCTCTTTTGAAGCTTTCTGTAAGAAAACCGCAATTTACTTAATTTGTTAATTTCTGGGCCCACCCATTGAGTGTCAAAGGCCATCATCATGCTTTTTGTCAATATTTTGATGTACTTCCTTCTACCGTTTACAACGGATGTTTAGAAAATAATTTGCAACTTAAAAACTAAAACCGTTTTTGTAAAAACTTTTCATTGTTTCAACCAATCTTTTTATTAATGTTAATATTTACATGGCTTTAAGACCAGGCTAATGGCAAGGTTTTTTTTGCAAGACGTTTGTGTAGCATGCAAAATCCTCTCATCTTTTGCCACCTCTCACTTTATACTACTACTACTACCGCTATACTATGCACGTTTCTTCTTCTTTTTTATACCTATTTGATGTAGTGGTATAGTAATGTGATGATGAGGTGGATGGGAAAGTATGACGGCATCCGTGGTATAACTTAAAGAGCAAGTGCAACCTAATCATAAACTCCGTAAAACATTGGGATAACTACCTGGTACGAAAAAGAGAGAACCAGTGATTATCTTTAGCTGGTCTGGTGGGCAAAGTCACAGGAAAAAACTACAACAATGCGGCCACAAAGCAGCACTCGTCTGCATCAACTTCACGTCCTTTTAATAACGGTTCTTGAACAAAAACCTAAAGTACACCTGAAAAGACGAGAAGTGGCTAGTTAAGTGAAATTGACAAACACACTCTCATCATATTCAAGTCAAATTTACTTTATTCATATATACAAACCGCATGTAACATTAGATTATATCTTGTCGACATAGTAGTAGCAAAATACCTACACAAAATAATATTTGCAAAATATACTCCCAGCTAAAACCCCTTTTTGAATTTTTGAGCTGATTAAAATTTTGCTTGTAAACTCTATCCTATATCATTAACCAATTCTAAGAACGTGTTATGATGACCAATGATTTATTTTCACTAATCACCACTGTCTGCCTAATTTGCACTTGTATATAAGTATTAAAAAACATGCTACTTGTTACTTCAATCGCCACAACAGGGCTTACCAGCAACAACATCATCTCAGTTTTCATATCATTAGCGCAATTGTATTTGAAAACAATGTTACTGGATATGCATAAAAAATCTATTTGAAATTTCTGCTACATGCAAAGTTCTGTTCGAAAATTGAAAAATATGTACATATAGCCATCAGTCCAATATTTTTTATATCTTATGGTATCATCATCGAAGGTTAAAAAGTCACAATTTAAGCATATGTCTCACTACATGATTTGTGTCAAAAAGCTAATTGTGCATATCTGTTTAAGGCTTGACTGTCGACGCGACGTGTGTCGTTCACAATCAGTCAAGCATTTGGACATAATATTGTCAAAATCTGTAATGATTTGGTCAAGGTTAAATCAATTTTTTTAGCGGAGACAAGACAACATGATATACATATACTGAGTACTAATAATATATTACATTTTAACATTGGTCCAGAACAAAAATTACTTTTAAAATACTGAAAAATCGTCCTCCACTCCACATCTTTTAAAGGGGTAAATGATAGACCAGGCCTCAGATATGATTTTTGTTTAATTTTGTATTACAAATGGAACCTGTGCAAATTCTTTTTAGAATTGGGGTTTTGCTAGTTCACTTATCATAATTAAAATGGACTACAAAAGAAAATTTCCTTTTTTAAATGAAGTGAGCTTCCTTGAAGCAAACAAAAAGCTCCTTTTTACTATTTAATTGAAATTCATAAAATATTTGTGTGTATCGTTTGCTCATACTTTCGAAAATTAAGTCTACTTTGAATTCCCATGGTAATATAATACACGTATTATGCATTTATCTTCAATGATAATAATTATGTAGCTAATAGTACTTCTTTTGAGTATTGTTTGTTAACACAACTACAACTACACGAGTTGGGCAGCAACCCCATCATTTCATACCAGAAGAAGATGATAGTCTCATGAGTTATAAATAGAAAGAAAAAAAGAAGAATCCCCACGAGGCATTTACTTTTTTCGCATTCATGCGCAACCAGAGAAATGATTCTCACAGTATGTGCTTTGTCTTTAGCACAAAGAAAAATAGTAAAAATGGACAGAAAAAGAAGGAGGGAGAAGGGAGAGAAGGAAACAAAACGAAGAAAAAAAATGCATCAACAAACTATGAACTTGCCAACAAATAATAATGACTGCCATGCCACCAACCACTTCCAAAAAAACCATGTGAACAAGTTTGCCGAATACACGACATAAAAACCGTCAAACATTGCAAAAAAAGAAGGATGAGAACGATAACAATAGTCATAAGAAGAAGAATAAAGTGATCATCGTCATCTTATTTTCAACGATGACATTTATAAAAGGAAAAGAAAGAACTCTCATCTGTGAAGGGCCACTGGCAAAATACATAGTGCAAAAAAGAGCTCTCTGGTCATATAAATTATAATCATAGTGAAAGTGGTGTTGTGGGGTAAATGAGTAGATGAACTAAATACGTGCATGTGTGTGGTAAGTTGGTAAGTTGTGGTGGTATATTCATAGTTACATGTGCCTCTAGCATATCGAAAAAAATGATGATATAAATGTAAAGTATGTTCTTGAACAAAAAGTTGAGTGAGTGGAAGTCGTTGTGAATCTGAAAAACCAGAGCAAATGACAAAAACATCGAAATTTTCATGGAGTTGTTGACGAGTAAAATACTCTGTCTTTTCTTTCCCTTGTTTGTGTTACAATAATGTACATGTGTAATGTTATACAAATAAGGTGTATATATATTGCACACTAAGCATAAATTGTAATATATTAAGTTAATGAAGGCTCTCTTTTGTAGGAAAAGTGCTTAAAAAGATGATGTGGCTAGGTAGCTCCATAACCTCTTATTAAATAGAATAGGGTTTTTATCGAGGTGGAACCAAAACCACAACTATAACCAATATTATCATCGTTATTGCCACTGTTTCATGAATATACCTACACTTTTTCGCATTGTATGTTTCGCAAAAAAATCAGTATCTTTTACTTTGTAATGCACTTTACTGTTATATTAAAGACTTTTTGGTTTGCCATGCCATCATCTTCTTTCTACACAAGTTTCAAAGACAAAAAGGGAAAAGGAGGTAACAACTACCCACCTTTATCAATTTTTTGTCAAGCACTCTCTTTCCTTCCTTTATACTTTTACTCTAGTAATGATAATAGTGCCTTGCGTGCAAAAATATTTTTTTGCATGGAACTGCCATCATAGTCACCGTCATCCACTTTTATTTCATCAGAGCAAAAGCAAACAAAGACCACTACAAAGTACTCACTTGGATGAAAAAAATGACTGCGCACCGTTGTTGCCGTTGCCTCAATCCATCCTTCCTTCCACTTTACCTGCACAGTTTGTATGAATATGTGGGTGTTTTATGTGTGGTAGCGGTAGCAGATTATATTCTATGTAGATTAGATGCATAAAAGTGTTTGTACAAGACAAGCCGTTCTCATCTAGTTTTCATCGCATCCCATTTACGCATGCATATCACATATCAGTACAGCATCATCATCATGATCATCATCATGATTACATTGCCGTCGTCGTCGTCATCATCATCATCAGTGTGATGTGATTCTTTTGGTTTAAAAGAGAAGTCCATTCAGTACATTTGCCTTGTCAGTGCAGTGTAAGTACCACTACAGCAAAGACCATGTTTTTGTATGCATCTGGTCCACGGATACTCATCAGTGCCATCATCAATGCGGAACTGTGCATTTTTTTACTCAATAAAATGTCCGTCCGAGCTGCAACATATACACACATAATATAATTGCATGAAAAGAAAAATGAGTGAATCATATACTGTTACAACCATTTAGGCATACAAACATACATGCTTTGTGTGTGTAGTACTCGTAGGAGGATAAAAACTAAACAGTTTTTTTTTCGTAATGCATCCTTTAAAAAAATTGTTTTACTGTAGATCTTTGTCCACTAGACTGTGACTAACTGTGTTTCAATTGTTAATCTGAGAAATAAAAAAGTAATATAATGTACAGATAATGATTGTAATGCCGCACTGTCGTTAAAGTCAGGTGAATAAGAGAAGACAAGCCGGCTTCTGCTGCTGATGCTGGCTTTTTTGGCGTAATGTTTATGAATGTATGAACCTATTCATAAAAAAGCTTTGTGTTTGTAAACAGTGAATTAAGCAGTGGTCCATAAGATGCAGAAATATGAGTATTATTTATGTAGGAAATCATTTCCACGTTTCATTATCAAATAACTCATCGGATGGACAGAGAGGCAAACCCGTATATATTTTTAGAACCCAACCCTGCCCAACCCATCTCATCACTCCTATTCACGATGGATGATGATGATCTTGCAACAAATCTTTATTAACAAATCAGCTCGAATTTTACTATTCAACTGACTAAAGCACATACCTGTGTCGTGTCTGTTTGTCTCTTGTAAATATGCATTTTTACGCATATGTTTCTGACCAAATATAGGATCAGTCGTTGATTTTAGTTTGAGAGAATATTGGGTCGGGATAGAGCATAATGACTAGAATATGTTACTGCTCACAGCGCAGTGCAGCGACATTAGAATGCGTAACTTAAGCTTTTAGCTATACATCTATCGACATTGCATTGATGTTTTTAATAACTATTAGTGCCACACCACCTTGTTGTCAATTTATTTCTCTCTCTCTCTCTTTAAAGGTACTGGTTGCATAAATCGATTAATATTTGCATACTGTGTACTATGACTGCATCTAGAGTTGATGAATTAGAACACACTTGTATTTATTATGCATAACTGCAAGTGCATAGTAAATAGCAGACTGAGCACTGAGTTAGTCACTACATAAAGTAGTGAAGAAAGATACTTAATTTAAGTATGAATATATTGCTATTGTTATTCCATTTTATTATCTTATGGCGGGTCGGCTGCCGAGAAGGTAGACAGAACGAAGCCATGATCCATCCTATTTTTCTCCCGTGATTGTATTACGAAAGATGAAACAGAGATTGCATTTTTGAGTTGTTTTTGTTATCATCCCGCAGCATAGAGGCACATGAAAGGAAAGCGCCTTATTACTTATTCTATTCAATGTTTTCTGAACAGATCACATTGACTAATTCCAATAATAAACTATGTGTATACACTGATGATATTCTGATATAATATGTATTTATGTAGGTACTTGTTTTCGATTGGCCTTTATACTGACGCTTGTAACAGTATTGTTATTCACCATGCTGCTATTGATGACTAAGAATTAGATATAAATTGCTATAAAAATATTAAACTTGCTGTCGCAGCAGTAGTTCGATTGTGTTTATTCCAAACATTTAAATTTTAGAGAGGTATATACTTAGTCTGCTTTTATAGATATGGAGTGAAGTTTTAAAGTGATGCCGCTGTTGTTATGTTTTTTAAGTAGTTTGATACACTAGATAAATGATGAGGAGGTGGATGCGACTTATTGAGAAAAAATATTGGTAATAATAATCAAGCAGGTAAACACGTAGGAAAAAAGGGCCAGATTGAAACCAAAAAGCTAAGATGCTACCTAAGATGTACGTTTTAAAATTGTCCTAAAATTATGTCGTTTTTTATTTTTAAAATGACAGAAATTCAAATTAATTTTTAAAATGTAACCTCTAAAATATATACGATGTTTATCATTGATAATTACATGATTTTGTCAAGTTTAATTGAATTCAAGTTTCTGCAAGGAAGTAAAATGTTTTTGAATTAAACGAATATTTGTACCAACTTTTATGAAACATTGCTTCTATGATAGGTTGGAAGACACAAGACAGACTTTACTAGGTTACACTTTGTGATTATGACAAGTACTATTCGGACCTTAAATAATGACAACATTCAGAAATAATTTTAGCGATCTAGCGATATCAATACAATCAGTCACGTACAGGCATAAAGAACATAAAGATGTATGCATGTATCATATAATAATTTGTATGCATGTATTTTTGTGTGTCGTTAGAGCATCTTCGATCGAGGGTCACACAATCACAAATACGGACAGCAACGCATAAAATTTATTATCAACAAAGAATAATCTTCTCTTTTATATGTTGAGCCTGACAAAATAGTACAACAACCGATACGTTATCCTTTGATGTGTGTCATTTTTTCTTGATTATCATTATCGTCATCGTCAGTAGCATCAGTCGAATATGTATGCATGTATATTTTCAATTAATTATGATGCCATATCTTCGTCATAAGAAGAAGATTTTTTTCTGTGTTGCTTTCACGATGCCTGAACTGCGTTTACGAGAGAGAAAAAACCTTGTCCCGTTCTCTTATAGCAGTAATCATAATAATAATGATGGGCATTTATCTTTTCAAAATTTTGTAGAGCATGTAGAGAATAACTCGTCCGTCAGAAAATATATATTTATATAAATCGCAAAAGAGTATACGACACAAAGCCTCGTCATTTTATTGTGTGCTGTAAAGCTTTTCTTTAAATGGTCATAAACTCGTAAAAATATACACAAAAACAACCCATACACTTAAATAGGTAGAAAAGCAGTAAAAAACAAATATGAAAATTTATCTGGGTAAAATCTTGAGAACCATACCCTCCGCCAATTCCATAGTCCAAAAGACAAGTTTGTCGACATGTCCTATTTTTTTATCCAGTTTCCAGTTGTTAACCGACGTGAAGTGTGATGATGATGATGATGATGACAGTAAAAAGGCTGAATTAAGCAAGTCGTCTGTAAAACACATAAAAACCATTATAATAGCTTCTTTCATTTTTGCGTGGGCGAAAAATAGGATTAGTTGGATGTCTGGGACATCAAGCATTCATCGTAAAGTTGAATATCACTAAAAACATTGTACGCTTCGTCGAAAAAAAAACTGTCAAAAGACACATCACCCTTGCATCGTCATTAACATTATTGGAGCGAGAGAGCGAATAAATGTTGAATGTGTGCACTTTTCTTCAAATGATGAAATTAAGACGTTTCATACAAAGTAAATAAGATATGATTAGTTTTAATAGATGAGAAATTAAAAGACTAGCAATTACTTTATTCAAGTTATAAAATTGTGACGATGAGTAAAATGTCAGCCAAGTTATGACTGACTGAGAGATCATCAGCAGAATTTAATTTTTAGGGTACGTTACGTTACAGTTGAACCTTCAAGGCGGAAAGAAATTTTTATTCTGTAATGAATACGTGTCGTTCACCATTTTACATGCATGTGAAGGAATGTTCTTTCCCTTCTCAAATAAAATATACGTGCGGACATGTCCTAAGCACAAGGATGACGAAAATTGCTCAATTTTATTTGCTTTATGAGTAAATTTAATATTTGACATAAAAGATCTGAAAATCAGATGAAAAAAACGTTTCTTCAACCATCCCCTCATTTTTCATATGCTGATGTTATGATCTCTCTCTAGTATCATCTTATTCCCTTAAATGATTTTATTGAACGCTGAACAAGGTACAATAATTTATTTTTAGCATGTCGCTTTTTTATAGTGTAACAACTGTCCGTCTTCATTTGCAACGGCAACGGCGCAATTGTAAATTTTAGGGTAGGTTTTTCCAAGACACTTTTGCTCAAAATATAAATATATGTAGATCTCGATGAGACGACAACGACAAGCTCACTATATTATTATTATTACCCTTGTCATCATCACCAATATTTGAAAAATTTGATATGAAGGCATGATGTTGTTGAAGGATGATGATAACTACCTACAAAGCAGACAAAGAGGAAATTGAGAAGAGAAGACCAATACAACATCTCATTGGTATGCATAGAAAGAAGTCTCTTGGTAAAACTACACCACCAGACCTGAGTATGTGATAGTGGTGTATATAGTAAGTAAAGTAATAATACACTTTCAAGTACTTTCAAGCTTCGGGCTTGCTCAGCAAAGAATTTTTTCTCTCTTCTGTAGTGTGTCTTTTTTATGAAGTACTTTTCCAGAAATCCAATCAATTTAGGCAAAAATTTCTTCTCCGAGACAAAAGAGAGAATGGTTGTACATCACGTACATAATGTGTACATACATGCCGTAGTTTTGTATTGTTGTACACATGATCATAATTATTAAGTAAGTAACTGCTTTTGCCATTATACTCTACACACTTGGTGCTTTGTGTAGTTTGATAATGTGGTTGTGTGTGTGTGTGATAGAATGACACGACTTTTGCAAAGTTGAAGCGGTTATTTATGCAAATGCCAGACAAAAGGAGAAATGGAACAACAGAACAGAGTAAACATTTATTTACTTTTATTTACCTTATTCTCTCTGACTCTCAAGTAGAATGTACATAAGTTTACATTAATATTGTGCCTCATGAGCCATGAAAATGATGTGAAACTGTCAATAATTTTCATATTACTTCTGTGGTAGTATGCTCCGTCTAACATACACCCATTGTGAAGTGGCTTTGCAATATAGAGCGGCTATAGCTCAGTTGGT
>JAQFXM010008309.1:0-10827 GCA_034693345.1 Entomobrya multifasciata | reverse complement strand
AAATTTGTGTCATTTCTTGACATTTATGACATTTACCGACAGGAAATTTATGACATTTATGACATGGCACAACCCTAGTCAAAATGTAACTCTAAAACTTTTCATGGAAAAAGTTGAAATTAAAACTAACTTGAAATGTCTACATCTTCATATTTCGTTACGGTGCAAAATGTACCTTCTTCGTAATTTTGGATGAAAAAAAAGGGGAATGAAAGAAGATGGACAACCTATCTGAGAAGCTGATGAAAATTTCACAGGCCTTGTTGGCTTGGCTGATATTTGTAATCCTGTTCCCATTTCTGCTAATTATTTTCGGGTTCCTGTTCATTTGGAAGTATGGAGTACTTTGGGTTATAGTGAACATTTTCAAGAGAAAGTTTATCAAGTCATTTGACGACTCAGAAGCGTTCTTTGCTGTGGACCGCTTTTGGGAAAATTCGAGATCTAGCCTCGGACTAATTGTTGAGCTTGAAGGGACAATTAATGTGGATGTTGTAAGTAGACCTTGTTAGTTATAGAAAATCAATTATAATAATCAGAATTATATCCAATTTTTTAAAAACTTATTATTTAGTTTCGAGATGACTTCCGAAAGAATATCTTGGATTACCCCAATACCAACAGCGCTCCTCCTTTACAAACTGAAACTGAAGATTCATCCTCTACCCCAAAGCCCTTTGCTAAACTTACCCAGATCCCATCCACGTTCTGTGGCTATTACTTTTGGCAAAAGGCAAACTACTTTTTAATCCATGAACACATCCGTCAAATTAATCAACCAACCGATGAACTCGGTCTGAAAAAAGCTGTGGGCACTTTAATGGCATTACCTTTCCCAAATCGACGACCCCTCTGGGAAATCCTAGTGTATTCCAATTACTTAGATACAACCACAGTAGGAAGAGGGACTACTTGTGGCAGTGCTCTCTTTATCAGAATACATCGCTCCGTGACTGACTCCCAAGGTCTCATGAACATTTTCCGCCATATGCTTTTATCTGACAGTGAAAGAAGCAATCATCTCAGCCCACTGAACTCTGTCCAATTATGTACTGCTGCAGAAGTACAAAAGAAAAAGGAGTCGGAAGCTACTGGCGACACTGAAAGTGGAAGATACAATCTCGTTTATAACTTAATTCTTGAGAAATTTACAAATCTAGTCTACCTTCCTCTCAGATCATTCCACTTTGCAAAAGATATGGTGAAAACGCCAGAAGGAATTGTGACGTGTGCGGCGGAAGCGTCCACTGCAGGTGGTACTGGTGACAATGCAAGTTCTTCAAGTGATTCAGCAAACGCTGGATGGTCCACACTCTCTGAAATCCTTATCTGGAAAACATGTGCAACTACAGCCCCCAAGTTGTCACGTTCCGCAGTAGAGCTTTCTTTATTTCTTGAGGGGTTAACTAGTCGGGGTAGAAGACACAAGTGTCTTAATGTTCCTGAGGAGAAAGGGGTCCCTACACAACAGGGGAAATGCCAGACAAGTGTTCTTACTCCTATTCAACAGGTGCCACATAACCAAAATGGGTCTGGTTCTGATCTGCTGACAAATAGCAAATATTTGTCTTGTGTCAAGTGTCCATGCATTGCCAGCAGTGTTGTACAGACTGGAAATAAAGGATCCTTTTTGAGATTGCTCCATGGACAGTTTGTGAATCCAAGGGCGAATCAACCCCAAATAGTCAATATTTACATGAAAATGCTATGCCTTTTGCCGAGACATGTGCTGAGGTACCTTCTCATGAATTGTAAATGGGGGGCAGGGTATCTTACGTATGAACAATTTCAAATGGAGATCCCCAGGGGGCAGACTGATGACCAGAGGGTATTTGGTCAATATATTGTATCTCAAGTGGTACCCCTCATGGGTCTTCAGTGGACGCACACGGGTAAGAATTAAGACATAGTACAATAGTACTTAATTATTATAATGGCAAATGAAATGAATGATTAAAAATGAGTTATGCTTTTCTTATACTTTTTAATATAGTTGCGTCCGCTGCATCTTTAAAATGGCAAGAAAGACCAAACGTTGTAATGAGCGTAATTGCCAACGCGTCCATGTTCGATTCTCAAGGTACTCCACAAGAGCACCTGGACAGAGTTGTGAGGGGTCTTCCCGAAGAGCTTGAACGTTTAGCTGATGATGAGGAACACGGCTTTGTCAGCATTCCCATTTCGTGAATTTTCATTTCATGTGAATTTACGTTCAATTTTTACAAAAAATTGTTATCATTTTTATATTGTTTTTAGTTTTATTAATATATTTTAAAATGAGCTTGAAAGAAATAAATCAAAGTGATTTGTTGTTTGAATTGAAATAGGTTTTTTGTGTATAAAAAGCACCCAATTTATTTCCAAAAACAAAATTTTTTATAACTGAGAAAAAGTAAATAATAACATATCTTTCTGCTGCATATTGTATGACTGGGCGACATTTTTTACAAGAAAATTCTTAATACACTTCACTTGGGAAACTCCTATGCATTTAATGTATACACCATCGTATCAACTATGGACTATTATGGACTTAAAAATTACATGACATGACTTACAAGAATTTATCCATTTATTTTACATACGCCTAACAAAATTAACATTTGTTAAATGATCCACACCACCACACAAGATACAAACACAAACCCGTTTTTAAATCGGATTTTTAACTAGAGACAAACATTTACACAAAAACAAACACCAAACCCATTAAGGAACCATACATTGACATTTAACAACTCTATTTTAAAAGTATATTCATTCTTAAATATTTAAAGGTTTCCTATAAAAAAGACTTTGTTTGTGTGACAATATTTCCCATCTTGTCATGTACAACGTTTTTTACTTAAGTAACTACCATATTTACACTTTCTTACTGTTGCGTCCAATAAAATGGTACGCTGTTTTTCACTGAAATTTTTACCACCCACCCACGCACGGCACAACATTTACGAAAATTCTAGATATTATTTTAATTACTAATCATTTCAGGATTGGTTTATACATCTAATCGTTTTCTTGATAAGCCTCATCGCATTTTTGCCATTTACAAAGTGAATGGCTACTATATTTTAACACATCAATAGTCATTAGTTTTTTGTTCTATTTTTTACATATTTAGCAAATGACAACCCACCAACCGATCAACCCGGCAGTAATAAAAACCATTGTAAAATTTTAAATCTTATCAGTATCAACATTATTTTGTTTTCTAACTAAAATCGTGACAAAAATTTGTTATTGTAGATTTATAAATTTAGAATAAAATTGTTCTGTTTTTTAATTAAAAGAACAGCATCACAATCATCAAATCGACACGCACAATAATGAATGCATGTGGAGGAATCGTTTGATTTGATTAGTAGAATTAAATAGTTTTCTTCGTAATTCGTACTTAAATTTTTTTGTATTTTTTACCCAAAAGCGAATTAATAATTTACCATACGTTTTGGTCAGCAAGATTTACTACTTCAATTGATCTAACAATTCTGAACAGTAAAAATTCAATATTCATATTAATTAGTTGTAAACCTAGATTTTTTCCTTATTTCACATTGCACCCTTTTTCTGTACTCCACAATTCTTAAGAGATAGATGCAAAACGAATGAGCTTCAATTCAAGCACTGCTTGACAATCAAATTTACAAATATTCACTAGAAATGGCTACTAAATTACTTACACAAGTATATTTTAAAACGAAACACGCAGTTTTTTTCATATTGTTTGTCGTATCAAAAGTTTTGTTACTTGTGGCATTACCTCACATAATACCCATAAACGTTAATTTTAATTCAATTTTTAACTATTTAAAGCATTATCCCGGGCATTTAGTTCGTAAATTGCATAGCGGTTAGGCGATGTTTCTAACTAAAAATTCTGAGGTGAGAAATTGGATAATAAAAAAATTATCAGAGGAACTTTCCACACCACAACACACAAGTGTTATTTTATGATACACAGGCAGAATAATGGAAGCGAGGATCACTGAAGAAATTGATCGAAAAAAATTAATGAACGAGCGAGAAATTTTATTAAGATAACTTGGACTAAAATATTGTTTAAAACTGATTTTTTCTTTCTTGTAATAAGGTGTTATGATTGAGTTTTGTAAGAAGTAAATTGATGCATGTAAATAGTAAATTTGTTATTATCATTTAAGGATTATAAGAATAATCATACGTAATCATTGTGTAAATTGTAATAAATTGTATGTATGGAGGTACGTTCAGTCTCATTATGAAATCATCATTAACATCATTATAGCGCAAATTAAATATGTAAGTTTTATAATATTTTTTTCTTGTATAATAGTAAATTTTCTTTAAATATGATCATTAAAAGTGTATGTACGTGTTCAAGCTTTAAAAAGTCAATAATGATAAACCCTAACTAATATAATAATGTTAATAAATAGCACAATTGGTGATTTGATTTTTTTTAAATCAGAAATGTGAAATAAATAAGTAGGCACACAGAAAAATTATATAATTTGGTTCTAACAACGCAGCTATATGTAGGCAGACGTTAATTAGTACAATTTTTAATTACTACAATTTAACAAAACTCATACTTAATGAAAATAATTGTTTTAGTTGGTTTTTTTACGGAATAAGAGTTTTCATTGGAATACAAAGGCTGTTTTCAATTTTTTAAATATTTTCCCAAAATGGAATTACACACGAGTGAAAATGACTTTTACTTTAAAAAATAGTCCTCATCAACGCCAATTTGATACGAAGGTTTTTCAAGGTTGAATATCTGAATCGTTCATGTTAACTATTTCGACTAAAAATTTACAATATTTTGTCTTAAACTTAACCTTCATTTTAATAATGATTATTTTTATGAATGGAATTTTTTACTTTATTAGAGTGTTACGGAACTACATACGTAATCGATTGAAAAATCTTGAATTTTTACAAACGAGCCTGCAAAAATTGCCATAAAACTTTCTTAAATCATAGATACATGAATATTTACAGTGTTTTGAGCAACCATTGCCTTCCATTGAACCTCTTTAGGTAATAAACTAGGTTTTAGTCTGTAGACTATGTCGTGTATGTATTTTATATATCCGTAGATTTATAACAGCGATTCCTTAAAATGTACAGATTTTTTAGGCTTTTTTACTTTGAAACAAGTTGGTTAGTAGTAGTTTTTGTGTTGTAGCACAGTACTCTCGTATCATTCAACAATACTAGCAAATAGTACGACAATAACAATCTATTGGTTTATTTTAGGCATTCCAAAAATTCGTCTCTGATTTTTATTTTTTAGATTATTGATTTTTTTCATTTACACATAATAATTATCATATTCCAAATATCTTGGTTTTGGTATTGCCAAACATGCTTTGTGGCGTAAAAAGTTTTAATTTTGTTTTTTTTCCAAATAGGGCATTACTCATTACATTTAACATGATCTGATTGATCGAAAACCAAAAAATTAAAATTGTACTAATACTACAACTTTTTAGCACGGCTACAAACTGTTTTCTTTTACCATTACACATTTTTTTACATCATATCAAATAGCGCGTTTTTTCTTCTTAAATTTAAATCTCTAGTAAAATCATTAATGTTTAATAATTATCATTTATTCTTTAGCTTAGATATTTATTTATGATCTATGAACTGTAAGAAGAGAGTAAGTAAATGAACTTATGAACAGCTCAGTCCACAGACAGTCATCACAACATGATTTCCTTTTCTCTAGAAATCTAATATTTTTCACCAATTATTTTCATAATTTGGTATTATCTTTGACAATAAAAATTGAATGTCGCTCGCTGAGCGTACATATATATTACTTACATGATAAATTGTATGATTTAACATATATTCATATTTTCCTATCCAGTAGTAATCAGTTTAATTGTTAGTTTATCATGTTATCATTTAAAGAACAACAAATAAGGCAAGGCAGTATAGAATCTTGTGTATACTTATCATAAAATGTATATTAAACGTATGTATGTATCTTAATAATTTAGTTTTACAATCACTATTTATTTTGTGATGACTCTTTTCTTCTCCTGTCGAAATGACTAACTGACTACTGATGATCTAATCTTTTTAAATACCCCCACAATAACAACATTACCAAATTCTTGCTTAAAAATGACGTGCGCGTGCCGTAGACCAAATACTATTGAAAAAGTACCGTTTCTGTTCTCTGATTTTTTTACTTATCTACAGTAATATAATAATTGGTATACAAATATTATTATTTTTTGTTTCCTTCCGTAATAAATAAATAATTACAAATAGTAGCAAATTGTACCTCAAAAAATCTAATAGCATATCAACTTTTTTATGTCTTTCATACTTTCTTATTTGCTTCCTTCACAGTTCCTTTTTGCTCATTCCCAATTAACAATGCGCATCAATCAGTGCTTTTCAAAAAAGCTACTTACATACATACTTATTTTTCAGTGTTCCTCTCCTCTTTTCCGATGCGATAATATAGTTTACAAATGCATTTTTAAAATTTTACGATGCGATGATACGATTTAGGACAATTCTTGTAATATTATTATTTATCCATACAAATTACTAGTAGTATAAATAGTAGCACATAGCACAGTTTTTTAATGTCTATTTTATGACGCCGCAACAGTGACAGTACAGAGAAGGGCCATTGAAGAGCCAAGTCTTACATGCTTTTACTAATATATTGAATATCTTATTATTAAACGACTTCCAAAGTTCAGTTTTATATATGTTTATGACACATCTACAAATACAACAACTATTTTTCTTATAAATGATTGATTTTTTATGTACAGCAATAATGCCAATGCTTACAGTTTGTTTTGTATTTCCCAAAAAGAGTTGACTATTTTCGATGCAAGACACTTGGGGTTTTATATCAGAAAATGTTTGGAAAACGAGTAAACAAAAAATACTGCCTACTACACTGCGTAATAATTAGATATTTTTACTACAAGAACATTATTGTATGATATTATACATCAATCATCTCTTAACACGATAAACACACATAATCAACAAAAAATGACAACAAAATTATAATTATTGAATAACATAAAATTCAAATTTAACTTAACAGGAATTATTTCCTTAAACAAGACACCATTAGGATGTTTACTTAACTTATACAGATGCGTGGTGAATAATATTATTTACAACATACTTAAAAATTAACATTAAACAAACTTAATCCCAAAAAAATCTGACTGAGACTGAACTGAAAAACAAAGTTAGATGACGTTTTTGACGCTGAATTGATTACCTGCTTATTTTTTTACCCTTATTTACAAATTATGAATATATTTTCTAATTACATACTAATCAACCAACACTACAAAAAGAATAGAGATAATTATGTATAGAAAAAAAAGAATAATAAGAAGTTTCTTTCCTGTTATGTTCCGCCTTTCAACAAATTGTTCTTGAGAAGTAATCTTGCACACGCACAATCAGTAAAATCAAATCACTTCCTCTGGAGAATCTTGTTTGGCATTCAATCTTCATTCATTCATTTTGAAAAGGTGGAGGAGGAGAGAGGTAGGCTGGTGATGATGAAAAACTTTAGTAAATTGTTGAAATAGTTGATTTGTTTGTTGGTTGATCAGTAAGTGATTGGAATTTCCAAAGTCCCTTTGGGCAACCATCTAGCGTCATCTAAAGCTTCCAACAGGTCATTAGAGCGATTGAGAACTTCAGCGTTGAGCCGGTCCACGTCAATGGGCAGGCTGTGTTCTGTTTTCAGTCAGTAGTCATCATTCATTCAACGCATTGATTGTATTGTATGCTCTAAGGCCTTTGGTAAAATTAGAAAATCAAGACAAAGAGGATGTCAACATACAAAAAAGAAAAAAGGACGGAGTTTGAGCAAGCCTTTTTTATTATCTGTACAAAAAAGGCTACTCTACATTCCCATTCGCTAATCTGTCGACAAAAAAAGGAGAGACTAGAAGCGCACGAGAAAAGAAAGATAGGGTATATTTGTACAGTGAACGATACAGTGAATGAATTATATTGCAAAATGTTGTGGTGTGATCGATTGGTTTTAATAAAAAAGTGTTTTTTGTGAAGCATGCATAAAGAGAGACATAACGAGAGAGACAGAGAGAGAGATGGAACAAGAGATAGGGAATTCTTGCGAACAAATGTTTTAAACAAAAATGCTGGAATAAAATCATAAGATAATCATTGAGACACATTCGTTTAAGCAACTTTACACAAAAATAAAAATCACATAAGTAGAACTTAAGCAATTCACTGAATATTATCAAATCTACAAAAAAACCAAGCTGTTCTATTTTGGCTGACGTGGGAATCAAATTTTTTACAAAAAAATATATCGAAATATAAAGGCTTGTATGATATAAATTTTTAAGTAATTTTAGAATTAATTAGAATAAAAATTGAACGTACAAGAAATTTCGCCTCGTTCGTTCGCCACAAGAAATGTTGGGATTCCATCAATCATCCTCATGAACAGATTATTTGACCACCATCATCATCGAGGATTAGCAAAATAGCAATTGTTTTTGTCAATAAAAGTTTTGAATGTATTGCGAAATAGAAAAGATAAATGGAAAATTATCGAAGATTAATTTGTAAAGGGAACTTCTCTCATTTTTTTTGCAGTTAACCTTTAAATCGTTTCACAAAGTTACACGCACAACTGCTTAAATCACAATCTTACGTAAACCAGTCAAAAGGTTTGCTTGAAAAGAACAAGAAAAATAGAAAGATAAACGATTAGCAACAATACTTTGCTGCGTCAATTGTATAATTTTTGAATGCATCTCAATGATTACTTTAGATCGATCCATAAGACATAATTATCGAACACATAACAATCAGATATACTTAAAATTCACCAAAAACCCCGAAACACTAACAGTTAAAAATTGCAGCTTTATTTACAGAAAAAAATGAATATACAGAAATTTATAACCCATTCTGTGAACCCTTCTGCATGCTTACATTTTAAACTAAGAATAATACCCTCTTCATCCTTACAATTGAATATAATTCCAAATGCTTTCTCCACACAATTTGGCTAATAGAATTTAAAAAGAACTACTACCACCACCACCATCACCAAAATTACGAATAGCACTACCGGCTACCACAGAGAAAAAGAGCAGGAAACTGATAAGTTGTGTTGTAAATTGAATGAAATAGTTTTCAATTGGTGCTTTTAATACTTACCAACAAGTTCATACTCATCATCCTGCTGTTGACCCACGTGTTGTCCAGCATGGGTCATTTGGATACCCATAGGTGCGGCCGCAGGATAAGCGGCAGGCATCATAGGAGGCTGTTGAGGCGTAGGCTGTTGCTGAGCATAGCTACCGTACGTGGGGTCGTAGTAACTACCGTAGTTTTGCCAGGCGGCGTAATTTTGCCAGTATTGTTCGTAGTACTGGTTGTAGTCCTGTTGCGTTGTGGCTGCAGGTTGTGCCTGACCACTCCTAAAGAAAGGAAAAAGTATACAGGTAAAGACATTAAATTTACTAAACCAGTCAAGTCCCTTGGGATATTTAATGAATGATTAAAGATTTTAAACATACCACATCGCTTGTACTGCAGCCATAGCTTGACCTTGAAGGGGATTACTAGTCTTCTGACCACCAGCACGATTTATTGCGATACTAACTCTAAGTGCTTTGCTACCGATGCCTTTGAATCCATTCATTTGAATCAGAGCATCTTTCTGTTCATCCTCATCAGCGAAACGTACGAACCCGTAGCCTTTGCTAAAGCCGTTGGCGTCCAATATTACTGTTAAAGAGAAACATTACATTTTAAATACAACGCTTAGAGTTAATTTAAAGACTTATAGAAGCAACAGGCTAGAGTTTACTAACCTTTGGCAAGTCTAACTGAAGGGTAGCGAGATGCAAATCCTTTATAGAGAGTGTAATCATCTACGTCAGGACTCAGATCACCGATCCATAATGAATAATCCTTTTCCATAGCCTGCTTTCCTCCCAATGACGTATGATTCAGTCGGAACTTTACAGGAGGTTGTGAATTCGGTACCATCTTGTTATTCAGCTTGTGCATGGCGGTCAACGCGGAGAAGTCATCAGGAAATCTGTAGATTTCGAGAACACATTAGAATTACAATAAAACCGATAACCACAAGTTCATCTACGTTTTGCAAAGTAGCATCAGATAATATAACGTACTGCACAAAACAATATCCTGCCGGTTCACCAGTGAACTTGTTCTTCATCATTTTCACCCCCGAAATCACCTCCCCCATTTGACTGAATGATTGCCTAATGAAGTTTTCATCCATGTACGGCTCCAACTAAAACGTCACAATCATCATTCAATTATAATTCACATTGAGATAGGAAGCTTAGCACTTAATCAGTTCATAGAAATACGAAATAACTTACGGAGCCCATCCATAAAACGCCGGCCTGGGCCATTGTTGCGACGTTCGTCTAAACTACGGGAGGGTCACTGACTATATCAATCAAAATCCAGCTATATGGCCTCTCACAAACTTACAGATGTTCACTGGAAATCCTGAAGTAAAAAACGACAAAAACAGTTAATTATAAAAATCAATGTCAGCTGTTTCACTAAAAATTCTTAACTAAAAATAACTAAGAGAATGAGCTTCTAAACATTTAAATTTTACTGGAACTATTAAAACCGATAGTTAATGTTTACCTATCTATATCTTAACTTAGATTGGAGCAACTGGAATGAATTTAAAAGAAAAAATTGTACTTTTACAAAAGTAAGTTGATGTAATGAAAACCAAACCTTAAACACGTAAAAAATAGATCTAAGCAATTTCAATCAATTAAATTTCAACAATCCACATGT
>JAQFXM010008308.1:0-10829 GCA_034693345.1 Entomobrya multifasciata | reverse complement strand
CTGTGCATTAACTTCCTAAATTTATTTCGCCTCGGGCGTCCACGGACATCGTTGGCAGTCTATATTAATATAGATTTAAACTGGTGGCCATTTTTTAATTGTGCGAGTTCACTTTTAGTTAATGAATTTCATTTAAAAGGTTTCCTGAAAAGAGTGATGGTTAGAGTAGTTAAAATTAGTTGACAAATATTTTTATTTCGGGGAAAAATAAATAGCTAATTTGAAAAAAACCAATTACAAATTATTACCTTTCCAAATTTTCATGGTGATTTTAGTAAGCCAGTCAACCACCCACGCAATCCATAAGACAAGCTTGCAGAGATACCCAGAGACCACCGTTCTCTTCGCTTCACATGTTTTCGCTCCAACAGCTGATTTGAATGACTTCACATCTGACAAGCTGCACCTGTTGATGTTGATCACAGTAAATATTTTCCTAGTTAAATTAACTGTTAAGTAAAATGCACAATTAGTTAACTTTTAAATTTGAGCTCGTGACTGAAAAATGAGTGGACTAATTAGAAGGATTTTAACGCAGCGCAAACTGTAATTGAAATATAAACTAAACCAAACCATTGATTATTATTTTTAGATTACTAATTAATATAGTTAATTATGGTTTATCTTTTGTTACCTTTGATATGTTGAAGGGCTCGTTGGAATGACACCCCAAAAGACTTGGTTATCCTTCACTGCTTTGGAAGGGATAAGACGCTGCCCAGTGGTTCCCCATTTGTGATGAAGGCACATACTTATCTGAGAGCTACAGGGATTCCATACAAGGTAAACAATTAACTTAACAGTTGATTAATTATAAATGTGTGGTTTAACTTTAATTGGGATTTTTAATTGGTGAAGATTAGATAGATGGAAAGGATAGCTTTGGACCGAAAGGGAAGGCGCCTTGGATCTCGGTTAATGGCGAGCATGTCAGCGATTCAGAACACATTTTGGCTTATCTTAATAGGTGAACTACCTGCAATTAAAAAAACACAATTAAACTTTAATGTTAACTAATTAAGTATTTTTTTGAGTAGGAAATTTGACAAGAATTTGGATCAAGGTCATTCAAGAGATAAGCTTGCGTTGGCCACGGCTGTCCGAATAACTTTGGAGGAGCAGTTTACATGGTTAGCTGAATGATTATTTAAATGTGATAATTAGCTTGTATTTTAATTAAGTTAATTATTAAATTGTGTTTTAGGGGGATGGCATTGGAACGCTTTGTATTTAATCCGAATGGATTTAGAAAGGTTTTCGGAACGGGGAGCCCAATTTACGATAATTTTATTTTGGCAATGGGCGGTTACATTGCGAAAAGGAGGGCAAATGCTCAGGGGATTGGGTTACATGAGAGGGAGGAAATTGAACAGTTTATTTTTAAGAATTTACGAACAGTTAGTGAGTTAATGGGAGGAAATAAATTTGTGTTGGGGGAGAGACTGTGTCAGGATGACTGTGCCATTTTTGGGGCGCTGGCGCAAGCTGTTTGGGGATTACCTGGGAGCAAATATGAGAAATTAGTGAATGGTAAATAAATTTAATTGCTCATTGATTAATAATTACATTAGTAAAGTTTGAGTAGTGGTAAATTTCTAAATTTTTTCCTTGGATTTTGATAAATTTTTAGATGAGTTAACAAATTTACGGGAGTACTGTTTTCGAGTAAAGGAATTATATTATCCGGATTGGGATCAGTTGACAAGCAGAAGGGGCAAAAGTAAAGGACAGCAGTTAAATCCAACTTAATTATCAAGCAATTTAACTAAATAAAAATCATTAAAATCATTTTACTTCAAATTTTTGTACATTTATTTTCTGCTATATGCTGTCATGTCATACATAAGTCAAATAAGCAAAGTTTTAATATAAAGAGGATAGGTAGCTATATTTATGGCATTTATGGCTGGTGTGGAATTCTAAATGGTGAAATGAAGCGAAAAGTCAAGTGTTTTCGTCAAACTTGTAATTATCGTCACGTGAGCTCAGTATTCAACTAAGCAGCTGCACATCTGAATACATTCCCATATTATATGTTGGTTTTTCTACAAGTGCAGGTTTCATTTTAAATTGGGCAGCAGTGAAATAATTTTAATTATTTAGTAATTTAGTTAAATATGTTGGAGGAATATGTTGGAAGTGTTAAAGGATGGATTGGTGATAACCATAAGACGATTGGGTTATCTGTGGGGGGTATTCTGGTGACTTGGAAGTTGGGTGGATTTTTAATTGGGAAGGTTGAGGATTATAAAAGGGAGCAAATTTTGTAAGATAAACTGAAAATATAATTTAATTGTAAATGAATTAATTTTGGAAAGTGTAATTTTATTTAAAAAATGAATATGGATATTATATTTAAAGGAAGCAATGGGAACAGGATGAGTTCAAAGATAAGGTGGTGCTTCACACTTTACCGAGAGGAAAAACTATTCCAAATTTGAGCCCTTTTGCGATGAAATTGGAGACTTATTTGAGAATTAATAAGATAGCTTACGAGGTAACTCATGCAGCTGTCACAATAGTTTGATTGGAATTTTCGAAACTTTTGAGCGTTTTGAAATTCGAAAATTTTAAAAATTCGAAACTTGAATTTTTTTGTAGGTTGATTTTGACCTACCCTTTGGTCCATTAGGCAAGACCCCTTGGATAACCTTAAATGGTGAACACATTGTTGATAGCCAGCTTATCATAGACTTCCTCCGAGATAAGTATGCTGTGACCTTGGGGCAAAAATACACAGAAGAACAAAGGGGAATCGCCCATTCCGTTCGAATTATGATGGATGAGTATTTCTACTGGGGATTGGGTCTATGGCGATATGTATACAGTGAGGGCAAAGGTCTAGACCAAATATTTGATATGCCCCCATTCGCCCTAAAAATATTTCACAAAATGGTAAATCGAAGAATGAAGGAGTATTCATGGGCCCAAGGAGTGGGGCGACATGATAAGGATAAGGTTATTGGGATGATGAAGGATGTGATTAAAAGTGCGGGTGGAATTTTGGGAGAGAAGAAGTATTTGTTGGGGGAGGTCCCTTGTGAGGAGGATTGTGCTCTGTTTGGGTTTATTGGGATGGCTTTATGGGCAGCTCCGGGGAGTCCTTATGAGATATTTTTGAAGGAAGAGTGTCCCAATTTGGTGGAGTATTGTGAAAGGATGAAAAATGAGTTTTGGGGTGATTGGGATGACTGCTTGGCTAAGTCTATGAAAACTTTGTAAAAACCAATTATTTAATTAAGATTTCACATTGCCCCAAAAATATTCCATTTTAAATAAATAGCCATTTACACAAAAATAATATGTTTTAAAATGTATTTTCTTGTATTTTGACCGGTCTTTTAATTCGTAACGTTTTTTTAGCATTTTGGCATTAACGGTCTGTTTGAATAAACCGTATATTTTTGGTTTGGTCAATTTTATTGTAAGCGTCCATTATATAAAGATAATTAATAGGTATGCCGATGATGACTATGACCATAACTGATTACATGCATGAAAATGAAATGCTTTCCAAAAACAAGCTTCATCATTCAACCTTCTTGTTGGTGATATAAATTTGACCTTGAATTCCAAAAACACTGTCATTATCACCATCCACTGCAAACACTTGTCTGAAAAATATAACAAAAATCATCTTCATGTATGTATACTATGTATAAATATTCGGTATATGTATTTGGTTCATATAGGCATATTCATATGATAATTACTGATATAACAAAAGTCTATTGTATTTTGAGTTGCTGCCAGTGTTTTTTTCTGAAGGTCTGTGATCTGTCCATGCTAAATAAGTAGATAGTAATGTGAATTGTCAGTCAAACAAAAAACATTAAAAGAATAACAGTGGAATATTTGGTTCGATTTTGGAAGTTTTGGATATTTTTTTAAAAGCATGGATAAGTTTAAGGCTCTAGTAGCACCTGAAATAAGGGACTATGTTGCCGCCACAGTGGTCACAATAAGTGGGGCTTATGCAGTGATTAAAGTTGGGGGAACGGTGATCAAATGGATATCGGACAAACGATTACAGTAAATTAGAATATTAAAACACATAGAAAATATTCGCTATTTTTTTGGGATATTGACGTAATTAACTTTTAATTGAATTTAATTTTAATTAAGGCGTCGTTGGAGGGACACTTCAAAAGATGTGGTAATTTTACACAGGATACAGCCAGCAGTAAACTGCCCGAATGCGAGTCCATTTGTTTTAAAACTGGAGACGTATTTGAGAATGACCAAAATACCATATGAGGTAGCTATTAAAAATTAAATTACAATTAAATTAATAACAGTGCAATAGTCAGTTAAATTTTTGGTTATTTCTAAAAGATAGATATGGCTGACGGTATGGGACCCAAAGGTAAAACGCCTTGGATTACTTTAAATGGGGAACATGTTTCGGATAGCCAATTTTGTATTGAGTTTTTACAAAGGTCAAATATAATAGTTAATTATGGTTAAATAATTAATTTTAAAAAATATAATGGGGAGGATTAATTTTGGAAAAATAGGAAATTTGGGAAAAAACTGGGAGAGAAGTATACAGAACAGCAGAGGTCCCTAAGTGCAATGGCTAGGTTGATGATGGACGAACATTTTTATTGGTAGGGTACTAATTAAGTTAATTGATTAAGTTTAAAAAATTTATAATTAAAAATTATATGAATATTTTTGGATTTTTTTAAAGGGGCCTTTTAATGTGGCGTTACGTTCACTCTATACCTAAAGGATATGGACCAGAGAATATTTTCCCAATGCCGAAAATTCTCGTGAAGATATTTATGACTTTGTTTGGAACCCGAATGATTAAAAACTCAGCCTATTTACAAGGTTTGGGACGACATACAGAGGAAGAAATTGTGGGAATAATTAGTCAAGATTTAAGATATTTGTCAAAGATTTTGGCAAATAAAAAGTTTATTTTGGGGGAGGAGCCTTGTGAGGATGATTGTGCGATTTTTGGGGAGTTGGCTCAGATATTGTGGTGTATGCCGGGGAGTCCTTATGAGAAATTGATAAATGGTAAGGTAGAAAATATATTAGATATTTAGAATTTTTCTTTAAAATATAAATTTTCGATTAAAAAATGACAAAATTTCATATATTTTTTGCAGATGAGCTGCACAATTTAAGGGAGTATTGTCACAGGGTTAAGGTTCTATACTGGCCGGATTGGGATAACTGCTTGGCAGATAGTTCGTCAAAGAAAACTCTTTAAAATATATCAAAATTACTTATCTGAACTAAATTAAAAATTAATGATTTGATTTAATTGATTAACCAATCAATAAGTGTATTTTGATTGATTCTAAGTTGACATCATACACAGTTTTAATCATGACAACATATTATTTAGTTTTTTAACATGTTAAATTACAATTCCATTTGAAATGGATTGTTGAACCACTTCAAATCCTTTAATAATTTTTCCGCTTTGATCCCAACTCATATTCAATATCTTCTCTGGATTCCCCGTTCTAATATTCTTAACATTCTCATCACACCCCAATTTAACTGAATTTACTACAAACCATACATTAGATTCCACTGAAATTCCGTATCCAGCATCTTTAGCTGTTTGCTCTGCATCCAAACATGTAGAACTTCCTGTAAAATTTGCTTGATCAAAAACTGTAAATCCTTGAATTCCAGTAAGCGCCCAATTTGCAACAATAAAAGGACTATCTAGTTGGCTAAGTCCATCTTCCCCGACAACTAATCTCTCTCCATTGAAATCGGCTTGAAATAAAGTGAGTACAGAGTCGTCCAAATCTCCCGACGCCAATTTTTCGGTAGAATTTAAAGGTGGAAAATTTCCTCCAATTTTGCCCATTAAACATACTCTGCCATTTGTATTATATGATCTTTCAATTGTTGTAACAGATGAATTTCCAGTGCTTCTTATGCTTCTCCATCTGTTTAAAAAATATTGATTTTTTAGCTTGTTTTGTAATATATTTTTGGTAGTACTAATAATTTTAAAAAACTTACAAGCCCCTAGAAGTTGTCGCCTTAACAACAATACTAGGATATTCTTGAGTAACATTTGTATTCGTTTCAAGGAAATCGATTGATGTACCAATACAGTGTTCGTATGAAAACGCTTGATAATATTGCGGGTAGTAAAGGGCAGTAGCGTAACCCACAGATCCTAACAGTAGTAGAATCACAGAAAATGTTAATAAAGTCATGGTTTCTGAAAAAAGTAGCTGCTAATTTATGCGTCGTTCCTTTAATATGTACAGAGCGAAAGTAAACGAATGAGTGGTTATATGACAGATGAGCATCAAAATTTGTAAAATTATGTAATACCTGTTATCACATATACATGGTGACGCGTTACCACTTGTGCTGATGGTGACATTATGCAAATATGGGCATTTTATAAGATAGTTTTACAAATTCTCAGAGAAGATGCTTGAAACGAATCCCAGCGTAAGAAAATTCAAAGCATAATAATGTTTAAAAACTTATTATGTCGTGTAATTTTAATGTAAAGTTCATAGGTACATCTGTAGTTTTGAAAAATTGAATTGCAAGATATAACATTACTGGTGTTAAAAATATGCTGGTATTTCATTCGTGCAGTTTTAGCGAACAAAGTTAATAGGTGTAAACGATCAAAATGGTTAGCTTTTTCCTAATTTTGAATGAATTAAAAGATGAATCAATGGCATCTTATCAGTATATTTCAAGAACATTATGGAAATATTTTGGGACTTGTAAATTCACTATGATATGTTAGATCATAAGTATGTAAAACGCGAGAATAATAATTGCTGTACAGTACGGTTGTAGTGGCTGAAATTGAAATAACCGAGTTTATTCAAATGATAAGAGTTATTTTTTTACAATCAATCATTACACTTAACAAAACAGAATATTTCAATACTGTTTGAAAAAAATATATATTCAAGACGTAAATTTAATTAATAAAAATCAAAGTTAACTGGAACCTGAAGTGTTTTAATTGTTTTTGTACCAATTAATTGTCATGTTTTATATTGTCCGGCTTATCAACTTGTTTTCGTATCAACATGACAACCTTAGAATACATGGTTGAGTAAACTCTTTTATTAGACATGATCATATCAAATCACGGTCATGATGCTTTATGCATGATGAGATGTTTATGCTTTAAAATTATTTGAATTTGAACTCATTGAGTATCAGAAATTAGACATATGAAATAACAATCAGTCAGAAACTTGATTTAAAGTTTAAATAAGTTTAAAATATGACAATACATGATTTTGTTTTTAACATGTTAAAGTTTAATTACCTTTGGTGTTTGTTCAACCACTTCAAATCCTTCAACAACATTACCGTTCTCATCCCAACTTAAACTCAACATATCTGGATTCCCCGTTCTAATATTCGTAACATTCTGATCACACCCAAATTTAACTGATTTCACGACAAACCTTGGCGATGCATTCAATTCAACGGAAATTCCGTATCCTGCTTCTTTAGCCTGGGGCTCTGCATCCAAACATGTAGAATTCCCAGTAAAATCTTCTCCGTCAAAAAGCGTAAATCCTTGAATTCCAGTAAGTGCCCAAGATGAAATATTAAATGAAGTGTTTAGTTTACTGATTCCGTCCACTCCAACCACTAATTTTTCATTGTAACCGGCTTGGAATAAAGTGAGAACAGAGTCATCCAAATCCCCAGATGCCAATTTTTCAGTGGAATTGATAGGTATAGTATCATCATTTCCAAGTATGATTTTAGAGCAAGTTCTTTTTCCGTTAACCGATCTTAAAACTGTTGTAGCAGTTAAACCTCCTTTATTTCTTATGGTTCTCCACCTTTAAAAAAATCTTTTTAAAGTTTGATTTTCGAATATATTTTTGTTCGTATTAATAATTTTAAAGAACTTACAAGCCTCTCAAAGTTGTTGTCTTCACGACCAAGTTTGGATAGTCCTTGGTAACATTTGTATTCGTTTCAAGAAAATCAACTGGTGTACCAATACAATAGTCGTATGAAAACGCCTGATAGTATTGGGGGTAATAGAGGGCTGTAGTGTAACCGACAGATCCCATCACACAGAGTACAATGGAAAATTTATGCAAATTCATGGTATGCAAAATATTTTTGTCAATGCTGAATTAACTGGTTACAAATTTGTTCTGAAGTTCTTTTATGACCAACAGCACGAAACCAAATGCAGAATTGAATATACATTGCCAATGGTTAGTATTTATTCTATTATCTGTCATTTAATATCATGTAAAACTTTTTATCATGTAAACATAATGTCTTGTTATCTCAATTCTAGCAAAATAATAATGTGTTTACAAAGCTAGTTAGAAAATTCGTAAAGTATGAAAATTGATGCATCGATATTTCTGGAAAAAATAATATTATTAAAGTTTAGTAGATTTGCGAATTCTTTCAACTGTAAAAGGTATAATTATTTTTTGTATAATTTTGTAATGCTAAATGCTTAGAATTAGTTTAGATACTGCATACCTGGCTATGAAATTATGCTCATCTTTGAAGTTCGTGGTAAATATTAAAAAGTAATTTTTTAGTTATGCGAATATTGGCTGAGTTAATTTTGTGTTAACTTTTATTGAAATAAATCAATGGCTAAGTTATTGAAATTAGTGAATCTGAATTATATTAGGAAATTGTTCATAATTAATGAATTCGGTATTACTCTGAATCCCACATAAATCTTGTGTTCTCCCAGCCTTTTCGGAATCTCCACGAATAATTCTTTTCGCGCTTTTCAAATCGCACTCAAATTTAATTGACCTCACAATAAGCTTAATTCCCACATCTTTACTTATCGTAATTCCACCTTTTTCACTCTTTGCATCATCATCTGGAAATATACAAGTTGAGCTTCCTGTGAAATATTCGCCATCATAAACTGTAAATGGCCGACCCCCAGTAAGCGCCCAAGATCCCAAAGTAAATCCTTCCTGGCCCAAAGTGTCTTTTCCTTGAACGCTGATTTCTATAGCTTCACCTTCGAACATTTCCGATGAATGTAAAGTTAAATAGGAATCGTCCAAATCTCCTGCAGCCAATTTAACAACTGAGTTCAACGTAAAATAGTTGCCTTCGTTGTCAGGTCTCACTACAGTACAAGGATTTATCAAGTTTTCTGATACTATCATAAAAATATCTTTGTTAGTAAAATTGACACGCCACCTAAAATAATCAAATTAATATTAGTAATATACCCATTAAGGGGATTAATTAGAGAAATTATAACATGACAACTTCTATGACAACTTCTTACAATCCTTGTACAATAAAGGATTTGAAGAAAATTCCATTAAGATTTTCGGATATGTTGGTTTTTGTGTCGAGCCAGTAGTGATCTGATATTCCAACACAGGATTTGTAAGGGTAAGCAAGAAAATACTGGGGATAATACAATGTGAGACTTAGTTGTATTGTCAAGGAAAACAGAAACATGTTTTTAAAATATAACATTTTGAAAGGATGCAAGTTTGCTTTTACCTTTCCAATAACTGCACTAATTCAAATGATTTTGTTACGAAACTTTGCAAGTACGATCGCAAGAAAAGGTGTAAGTTTTAGACAAAACTTCGACATTTTTGTTTTGTTGTCTTATCTTGTACAGATGAATATGACCGTGTTTAAATTACAGCCATATGGCTGGGCAGGATAAAGCAGTTTGTGTATCGGTTAAGATCAAACGATGTAGTTTTTACAAGGTCGGTAAAGTAAGTTAAGAGCGTTACTTAAAATATGGCTACAAATCTGAATTTAATCGGTAAACTTCAAAACGTTGATGGCTTTTTACTACACAAAAAGCGACATATGGCAAATATTTTATAGACGGCTAAAGGATCCGACATAAAACAGAGAGAATGTATAAATACATCAAACCAAGTCTAAATTAATTGGTTGTTTGATAATGTAACGCAATTATAACACACACAGTATAACACAATGTGTTACTTGTTCAGCGTAGCTAATTAGGAGAAAATTCTATCTCTTTAATGATCATAATTTTCGAATTCATCTTCAAGTTAAATTTGGAATAAATTAGAACGCAAATCTGTGAACAATTTGAAGTTTTTATTTTTTAAAGTGTTTTAGCAATAGTGTTTACTGAACATGTCAATCCATTTATCAATTCGGCAACATTTTCTTCAAATTCACTTTTTGTTAGCAATTTTTATTGAATTTTCTATCGCATCGTTACAACAAGTTACATTCTACGAGAAATATGGATGTTCCGGGAATAAAAACGAGAGTTTTACAGAAACGCAAGATGAACTTGATAAAATTTGGGTTACTAACTCATCCTCAATTTTTATAATGGGATTGTAAGAAAATCACTATCAAAGTATAAAATATCCAAAATTTGTAATTCTTCCAATTCTTAATATTTTAGATGGACATTGACCTTTTACCAGATGACTGGAAATGGAACCAGAGAAACGAAAACATATATTCATGAGAACGCGAAACCGCCTCAAGGTGTGTGCGTTAATAAAACAGAATTCCCTAAACTTGACATCGACCGCGATAAATTTTTATTTGCTGCAAGATATGGACCTGTAGACATGACAACACGACAGGTAATATTTTTCACTGGTGAGTTGTGTCGAGGCTTGCATTTCGTGGCAGATATAAATGAGCAAGACCAAGTGACACCCAGGCCTTTAGCAATCTGGTCACAATTAATATTTAGCAATGATTCGTGGACTTCATACGCTGAAAATAATTTCACGGGAAAAGCTACTCATTACATACCATCAGGCCAATTTGGGGATAATGGGACCATTGTTGGACCACCTTTGGAAGATAACTATTCTGTGAATAATTCT
>JAQFXM010008307.1:0-10829 GCA_034693345.1 Entomobrya multifasciata | reverse complement strand
AATCGAACCTGGGGATAGTGGAAGCCAAAGCGGTATCTCTAACCACTCGGCCACACTGCCACTCCATATCCAGTAACTATTATCGTATCATAACAGAAGAAAATAATTCACTAGTACTTGTGTGTGACATATAATGACGTCTTTGGTTTTGAGTGCATAAAACGACTAATGTATTTGTGAAGAAAACTGTCAAAAACAACAAATACGATCACTGCTAGTATTATACCAAGCATTGGTACAAAACAAAGGACCAATATAGACCTTGTGGATTTGATCTTATTGTTTAACTTATTTTGATCACCAGAAGAATATTTTATAGCAGACTTTAGCTTATAACTCCACTTGAAAAATGATTGCCACCACTGTAAAATTCCTGAATGGAAATGATACTTTCATTTATTGATAAAATTTGCTGGGAAATATCCAGAGTATTTATAACCACTAAAATGTTCCGTAATAATAGTTTTGCCAAGATAGGCAGGCTTGTTCTTAGCTTTTAAAATTGTGTAAACCTGAAAAGCCATTGGTTCTGGAATTATTACAGCTGATTTATTGCACAAGTTCATATTCATTTCCATAATTTGATTTATAGTTTCTCCAGAACCTAGTAATCCAAACTTGGTCCAAGCTGGATACATTTGAGTTGTGTTCAGGTAAAGCCACGATGTCTTCGGAAGTTCATTCTTCAATGAATATAACCGTTTCCAGTCGCTTACATAACTCGAACTTATTGTTTCCCATAATAGCTCAGATACGATTGGATAAGCTTCATGTCCATTTTCTTGTAGAAAGTCGTGTTTGATATTTAATTTTGGTTTGAAATTATAATAAGTGGCAAAGCTCATTTGACGCCGGCGTACCAAAATTTGAAACCTATTTTGTACTAAATCCTCATAAGTGTTAAAAGGAATTAAAGTATCGTTTATTGTTAAATTTGTGATTTTAATTCCCGTGTAATGGTTCCGTATAATCAAAAACATTAGGGGAATAGCCCACAGTGTAACATTTCTAGAGTAAATATTTCTAAGAAAAACCGAAGGTTGATTGACAATCTGAGCAAAAACGTTTAATGTCACATTTTGGTAAGAAAATGTAAATTTGTGTCCTAGAGTACGTTTCTGAAGAAGACCAGCATTTTGAAAAAGTTTAGACATAACACAAAACACACAAAGTAAGAATTGCCAAGTCCAAATGTCGAATATGGTAAATAAATTTTGAGTTTGGTATAGCAAATATGTTTTGTGCTGTTCATGGCAACTAACAAAGTGCATCTGATTTCGTCGAAATATTAGACCGATTTCTTGATGCAAGATTGAATTTGCCTTTTGAATAGTTCTTATATTGGGTCGAAGTTTTGGAGGGTATTCGACGTATTGGGAACATGATTTGATAAACACTTTTTTCCATTTGTGTGTATAATAGTCTTTTCCTTCTCTAAGGTTAATTGTGGTGTTGAGATTAATCAAATTAAAAATTAAATGAATATCGGCCAAGGATGATACAAATTGAATGTCGTCCAGCATTACCAAATTTTTAAGAACGGCTTCTTTTGTGCTTTCCCGTTTGCGTATTATTTCATAAATACGTATTGTGTAGGACTCTAAGTTGACGTCAACAAAATTCGGTATTTTATTTGAAAATTTTGCAATTTTTTGATTCAGGGAAGTCCTACTAGAATTTACTGAATTTGAACTTAGGTACAGCAACTCAAATGGATTGCAGGGATTGCAATAGGGGCAATGAATATATAAATCTCGAGTTTGATTGATTGTTTCTAAAACGAGTAAAGTTTCTGATGTTCGAACCATATCCATTCTGTAAAGTGCCGAAGTTATCCATATTCTTTTATAAATGTCGTTATGACAAGTAGAGTATTTATCTGTTTGACAAATGAGTAATGAATATTTAGGAAATGTATTCAGGTAATCTCTTTTCCATGTTTGAGTTTCGAAATTTATTTTAAAGTTTATCCAAAATGGATCTTTTAATACAGTTCTTAGCATTGGTTCATTGTAATACAGATGTGAAGCATATTTTTTGTTCAGTGGGTGTAAATAAATGTTTGTCTCACATTTCCGATTTTTATTTGCCAATCGAAATGACTGGGTTTGCTGTTGAGTAAGACTAATATATATCTCACTGAGCGATGTTGGAAAATGTATCGTTTGATTTTTTACAGTAATTGTTCTGTTCTTATCAAACTCTTTTTTACTGAAATTTTGTAATAAATCGTAAGACTTCAGTGGTGTTGGAATACGCTCAATTGGGTAGAGATGAACATCGTTTGGAAATGTGAAGTAGTTTAAAAGCACTATTGGTTGTGACAGAATAGTAAAATTTATATTCAAATTTAGAAGATTTATTACTACAATTATGCATCCAGTGAACGCATTAGATATTTCAGGATCTTCCTCGTAGTAGCCGTGCAGAAAGGCAGAATTTGTTAAAATTTCTTGTATTCTTGACATAAATAAAACTGAAGTAAAACTTATATAAAACATGTTTGCAATATGATAGTCCAACATTATAGCAAACAGTAAACTTTATTTTAAAATAGCTTTAGCTAATTTTAACGTAACAATAAGAATTTCAAACTCAAAGCCGATTTTTAAATTTTCAAACGGGAATTTTATATCAGCTAACTTATTGATTTTACATTCAAACTTATGAGTGCGGAAGTAGAACAAACAAACTGCTGTTAAAGCTTATGTTGAAGAGTAGTAATTTGTCTTACCGCAGACATGTATAGTGGTTGTCCCAAATGCTCCTTTAATATGCAAACACGTAGCAAGGCTTCATATAATAATTTAAATAATATATTTGGTTTTTACTTTAGTTTTTAATAAGAACTCGCATTCGCTCTGTGGTAGACTATATCTACTTTTCTATTTCTCTAAAGAACCTTCAATGTGTTTTTCTCCTTCTGAGATTAAATCAATATACTTCTGGCAATATCTGGCAGAAAACAGAATTTCAATTAACACTGACACGTGTATTGATTATTTGTTCTTCTCTGTTGATTCTTTTTGTATTTAAAAAAAGAAACATCGAGTTAATGTTTAGCTCATTCGTCAAAAATTACAAAGATGACTTCGTTTCAAAAATGTTTAAATTTTCTAAAACCCCAAATTATTTTTAATCCACTTGACATCGCACAATTCACATCCCCACTTCCCCTGCTTCACTCGGTGACTCTGTCGCAAACAACCGCCATGCCCACTCAAACTCAATTCAATCCAACATATCCCGCAAATATCCTTCATCCAGCATATCTACGTACACCTTTATTTACTTCCTCAAATATTCCCTTAACTCCTTTCTTTTTTTATCGCCATCCATATTCCGTGCAATTTCTCATCCCCTTTTGCCCTACTTTGCCCGTGTATTGGGCGTAAACAGTTAATAGTTAAAGTAGAAATTAGCTATGTTTAATGAGCCAATCCATCGAATTGCTTTTTTCCAGTAATTGCTTTTACAGAAAGTAATTATAATAGAATAGTTATTAAAATTGAAAAATATTTCTGCAAACTCGTACACATAAAAGTACCAAAATGACCTGCAAGCCTTTTTGTAACGACATCCAATTACATATTCCTAGGCAAGTTAAGAACAAAATGAATGTTGGTTTAGGATGTTTTGGAAACTTATTTATGGGTCCAATAAGTTCTACATCAAAGCGCCTGAATCCAAAATTTCTTCGACGCCATGGAATTATTACGTAGATGAATCTATTTATTTATGGTAGTTATGCATTTAGTTTGTTTGTCTGTTTGTCTGTCCGTCTGTACGCCCTCTAACTTTGACATCCCTCAACCAATTCTCTTCAAACTTGGCACACAGACTCCTAAGTTCAAGGGCTCAATCGCTAGAGGTTTTCAGCTTCCAGGGTCAAACCCCCTGGGGGCAGTAGGGGGTCAAAAGTGCCATGTTGGCTTATGGGCAAAAAAGTTTATGGCATATTTCGATAGAGGCTTCAAAGTAGATAATTTTTTGTCAAGGCACCACGGGTCAAATCTGACCAACGGGGTCACCAGGTGTCAAAAACTACATGTCATCACTACATTACGTGACATGTCATGTATACATTCAGATTCATCTACGTTTCTTCTTCATGTCTTGACATGACTTATGTTAAATTAAATTTTCCAAATTTTGTAGACAAGCTACAAGGGTTCTCGAGTTATACGGAAGACGGACAAACAGACGAAAAATGTACACCATTACCCTATTTTAAAAAATACAGCTAGTCTTATTATGGCTATATATACATTTATACTTACTAAATTCCTTATAACTTTAACTTGGATCTGGGTGAACACAAGTGAAAAATTATTAGTGTAGATGACGTGTCATCAGAGAGAATAGTTCAGTGGCTGCAGTTTATGCTGCATTGCAACTTATTGGGTAACAACTCAAAGACTTGTAGGATAAATATCACAGAAATCTACGTTAATAGAATATATTCCCTATTTTTCCATAAATATTGAGTTTTATAACAGACTAAAATACTCCCTAAAATGCCTTTTAACATTATTCATGTGCTACTCTTAAGAAACGGATTATCAAACTAGTTTTTTTCTTTGGGAAACGAAACTGTTAATAGATAAGAGTTAGGATATTTAAAATCAAAACTTGAATAGAATTTTCTATTATTCGTTATTACAAAATACAATATTTTGCACATTAAACTGTTCATATATAAATTTATTTTGACATAAAACATATATCAAATGGAATAGCTCCCAAGTACAAAGATGCGGAATAAGACCAAGTTTTCACTTGAGAGTTTGCTTTTTATTTTGTTTGTAATTCCGTTTAAAGACAATTTTACGTTTAGTAAACCCGCGATATCACAAGAAGACCATAAAAGAAATCGGCTTGATATAATAAATGCATTTGCAACTTGTACTATTCGCGTCAATAATTTCAGAGGAACCAATATTGACTTTGAGGTGGTTGAGAACCCAATTATTCTTCTTCGCTACATGTCCTTTTGTCAAAAACCACAGCTTTATCCATTTGAACTTGGGTTTACATATTCATCTTTAAAGGCTTACAACTCATCAACCTGTCTAAATGCATGGAAAAGTGATGTAATATTACCGCCGGACGAAGCGGCTAATAATTATGTTAAGCAAACGTTCTCAGAGTCATTTCAACTAACCAGTAAAAACAAAGCTTGTGATGCGAATGTTTTTATTGATCCACCAACAGAACACAATTCTCCGCAAATGTACTCAAAACATAACTACTGGGAAAGTATACTTCAAAACCCGGTCTGCGCAAACTTGCGCACAACTTGGAATGAACAAAGATGGAAGTGGAACTTTCTAAGTACAATTCCAGTTATTTCACTACTTATCTGTAGCTCTACTATAGAGTCAGTATGTGGGAATGATAATGATGTCAAAAAATGGATTGCCGGAGTTATCTTTGACAACTTTATAAATCCAAGATTATCATTTAATGTACTCATCTATGAATACCAGTCCTTTACACTAAAAACACTGTGCCCATATTGTGATCCTTGTGACTCGCTTCAGACCATCCCAATTCACACAAAACTAAATTCAAGGGTCCGGAAGGAATTACAAAATATCTTAAAGGATATCAAATACATTAATTCTGACCCTCAATCGGCTCGAGTTGTGCTGATCAGTGTTTATACACCTCACAAAGATTTTGAAAAGAAAGAACGACGAAACAAACAAGCTGTTCTCGAATACATCAAAATGATTACCATTGATCACGATTTTACAGATCTCTACTTATTAGCTGACGTACACTTGACCTCGTCGATTTTACCAAAGTTAGCAAATATTACATTCTCTTCAAAATTGGACAACTATAGGTATAAGTGGGAAAATGTAATTGTTGAATCTTGTAGTGTAAAAAAGGCCATTGATTCTCATCCCATGTTTCGCCCAAGAATAGTGCGATACAATAACCGATATCGAAATCAGTTTCAGGACAGTCGGTTTGTAATAGACAGTACTCAACTTCAATTTGTAAGCTGTCATAGAGAACAAATGCATTGGACAACTCAGTTAGCAGAGTTGATTTCTCCTTTCGATGTTCCAACTTGGTCACTTATTTTGACAATTTGTTTTCTCATATCTTGGATTGTTAAATTATCAAACGAACTACAGAGCAAACACAAACGTCTGATTTTTTATAGAATTAACTTTTTCGCGCTGGTTTCATTTTTAGATCAATTAACAAACATGTTCAGCAAAGTTGGCAAAACAAACAAAAAATCATTTATCTTTTGTCTCTTCTTTATTCCAATTAGCTGGCTGTATTTAAGCATAATTTACAGGGGAGAAAATATAACCAAATTAACAGCAGAACTTCCACTGATCAAATTCGACACATTTGAAAAGCTTCAAGAATATCAGTTTAATACTTATACGCGCAGGCTTAGCTTGGAAGCAGAATGGAATGCAGGATGGTATAATATAAGTGAACTTCAAAAGCTTCATTACAAAAATGGCGCAGTCGTCACTCATGAAAAGCTTCCAGTGGTTTCGGAATTATGGTATGAGTTAATGCATTGGAAAAACAATTCCGATAAGTCGGGCTTGAGTTTATTATTTCTGAAAAAAGAAATATCCGAGCAAATGTGGAAATACATCAACAACTCTGCAATGTTACCTGACTATGGACGAGGAGTGTGGGAAAATACTTCTACGATTCTTAATAATCACATGAACAAATGCAACAAATCTGCAATTATACTAAGAAGGCAAGAGGCCATTCAATTACACACAATTCAAAAGCTTTTGGGCAAACCCAGTTTTCTTGGCAAAGATATAATACTTGAAACCTTTTGGGGGTATAGATTCAGGGGGTATTTTCCAGCCAATGTGGTTGTCAGAGTAAGATATCTTTTTGAATCTGGCATATTTGAGTGGTGGCAAAAGTATTTCGACTACGCGTTTGTTTTAAAGCTTAATGTTCATAGCGGTGAGCTTCTGTCTACAAACAATCAAAATGCTGCATCAAAAATAGGTAGTGGTGGAAAAACAGCAGTATCAATTCTGACTCTAATACCCGGCGTTGGTTTGCTAATGTCTTTAACTGTATTTGTTTTACTAGAAAAAATTCCACGCATCAGAGCACCTCACAAAATAGTCAAAGGATTTCTCAAAAATGCTTTGAAAACGGTTATAGCACTTGTTGAACACGTTAGCGAATTTAAATTCCGACTTCCCGTGAAAAATGACAACATTAGCGCCATAAATGTACGACCGCGGGTTCATCCCAACAATTAAACTTTTTATTTAACTAGTTATTTTTAAATTCTACGATTATTAAAAAACCGAATATGTTACATTATTTATAAAATAAGTGACCTTGCAAAATCCTATAAAAAATTAAATATGCCTTTTTCTATTTTCTATTCGTAATCAGCGTACCAAAGGACATGTAACTCAGCATTTTTCAACGCTCTAGCTTATTTAGAAGGCTGATCATTTCATTATTTCCTTGTGGTTAGACCAAGACTTTTTCCATACATTCTTTCCAAACGTCTAGTCCAGCATTTGTTAAGCAACTTGGCTGACGTTTGGTTAAAATGTTTTAAAATTAATAGACTTGTCAAGTTAGTAATTCTTAAGGGACACATTTCGTGACAAATTTTGTCTGACTTCATAATCATAGCGTTGATTATTTCTTAAACAGCTAAAAATAAGCTAATTATTATAAGTTACGTCTTACTAATAAATATATTAAAGGATTTTACTGAACATATGCTTACCCAAAATTTTAATTTAAAAATATGATTAAAATTGAAACCATCACGCTTCGTGCTGTAAAAGGTTCCTCATATTGTTTCAAAGCATAAGTATCAGCATTCATGCCTTGAACTAGCTTTCTTAAAGTTTTATGAGTGGTGATAAAAATAGATATATACCAATGCTTTTAATGGCTCATTTACAGTTGAGTATACTCCTGTACGATAAATTTTACAGTAAGAGCAACTGTAGTCGGGATAAACTATCATATTGACAGCAGAATTGGTTTACTCATTCTTAACTGACTGAAGAATACTGAGAACGCCAATAAGAAGTTATATTTTGCGAGAAAGCTACGTATGCTAATAAATTTATAATCAAACTATTCAATTCGACGTTATAAATCAAAAAGATTTATACAGGACAAAATTACTGATTTTTATAGCTATTTATATGTGAAAGCACAATTGTTGCAAAAAACTTAAGATGTGTGAAATATATAAATTTATGTCGGGCTTTAAGCTGTGTCTTTGGTTCGCCATCTTGTTGGAACTCAATTTAACGTTAGCTGAAAGCAGTTTGTCAGATTTTGGCCAAATAGCGAACAAATTTGACATCCTAAATATATTTACCGGCTGTAACATACGCGTCATTAATTTTGGAGGTTCCAATATAAATTTTCAGGTAGTTCAGAACCCTATAATTCTTCTTCGCTATTTAAGTTTCTGCGGCAAAGCAAACTTGTATCCATTTGAGCTTTGGTCTACATATTCAGCTCTAAAAACCTACAACTCATCCGTATGTTCTAGTGCCACGACTAACAGTTCCATAATACCAAACGACCAGGTCGCCAATAATTATGTTGCACAGACGTTCACAGAGTCATTTCAACTAACAAGTCAAAATAAACGTTGTGAGGCAAACGTTTACCTAGATCCACCAACAGAACACCATTCTCCAAAGATGTACGTAAAAGATTGGTACTGGGATAGTATGCTAAAAAATCCAGTAGCAATTAACAAATTTAGAAATTGGAGAGAGCACAGCTGGAAATTTAACTACTTAAATACAGTTCCAGTATATTCACTGCTTATTTGTAGCTCAGCTACATATTCAATTTGTGAAAGTGAAACTGATATCAGAAAATGGATCGCCGGGATCACTTATGACTATTTCAACTTACCAAGACTAATAGTTCATGTACTCATCTGGGAATACCCTTCCCTCAGACTAAAAACACTGTGCCCCTATTGTGATCCATGTGATTCATTCAAAACCATCCAACTTTACACAAAATTCCATCCAAAACTCAAAAATGGATTACAAAATATTCTGCAAGATACCCAACAAATTAATCATGATCCTCACTCGGTTCGAGTCGTGCTCATAAATCCCCATATACCTATCGAAGATTTACAAAAGAAAGAAAGAGGAAACCAAAAGCTGTTCTGGAGCACATCACAACGTATGCTATCAATCAAGAACCACCAAGCCTGTTTAACTTAGCTGACGTACACTTGACCACGTCGCTCTTACCAAAGAGAGCAAATATAACATTCTCTCGAGCATTCTCGAACAAAGATAGATTGAAATGGAAAAATGTAAATTTTCATTCTTGTAGTTTGACAAAATGTATCAACTCCCATCCAGTGTTTCGTCCACAACTTGAACAAAGGAGTTACATATACCGATATCAGTTTCTGGAGAGTCGATTTGTAATAAACCTTGCTAATATGCATATTGTTAGCTGTCATAAAGATCAAGTGCACTGGACAAACCAGTTATTAGAGTTGATTTCTCCTTTCGATGTTCCAACATGGTCACTAATTTTGACAATATGCTTTATAATATCTTGGATTGTTAGATTATCAAACAAAATGCACGGTCAACAGAAAAGTCTGTTTGAGATAAAATTTTATGCATTTTTATCCTTGTTAGATCAATCCGCCAGTATATTCCAAATTAATTGCAAAACTGCAAAAAAATAAATTGATTTAAATAAAATATGACATTTTCGCCTAAAATATTGCAGGATGGTATTGAGTTTCAGTAAAGGAGTTAATTTATGTAATAATATTACATGTCTGATGTTTGATAAAATCGTATGGTATAAAGAAGAGTCAGAAAATCAAAATCGGCCTGGTATTATTTTCAGTTTTTTAAAGAACAAACTAGTTCATATGTTTAAAAAATCACATTATTTATACAGCATTTCACCCTATTTATACCAAAATAATGGCCATCAAATATTTTAATCACTTTAATTTCAATATGCAGAATTTTACGAAATTCCGAGTAACAGTATAAACGACTATTGCAGTCAATAAAGTTGTTAACTTGTTTTGGACTCAAATCTTAATCTTAACATATGGCGAGTCAAATTATTTAATTGTCGAATTCCATACAGAAGACTTCTAAATAGTAAAATATTATTATCGTACTTAAGAATTTGAATTGGTATATTTTTGAGCTATTTTAGTCCACCAGTTAGACCGCTTTCGGCTATAAGTTTTTCATCTTTTGAGGCCAAATTATGCATCGAAAATAATTCAATTTACGTGTTCATACGAATTAAAGTACAACATTGTGTAGTTTAAATATAATTTTCATCGTCTACTATCTATCATCTATATTTTTAGTTGCTATCTACAAAACCAATCACTAAAAATTAAATCCAAAGTTATTTACCTCTTTAACAGTTTAATATAAAAGCCTGCATTCATTCGTCATGTGCAATGGCATACGACCGAAAAGGGACATAGCTGAACGCATTATTTCTTTAATTATTATTTGCTCTTTAATAACATGCGTTTAAATTATATTTATGTGTTCTCTATAATAAGTATATATTGAAATTACATGGACATTTAAATACTTCATCATGATTATATTTCACACTCATCAAGTTAAAACACGCAGTGCACATATAACAAGGTAGCAAAGTAGTAAAGCACAAGCTTACACTCTAAAGGACCTTTAGACAGGCATAAAGGCATAGAAGCACAGAAGGAGCAATTCGCACATCCGTCCAAGCAATCCGAAGCTGAGCTAAAGCATCTCAGTATGGATCTCATCGTGGCTCTCGTGAATATG
>JAQFXM010008306.1:0-10829 GCA_034693345.1 Entomobrya multifasciata | reverse complement strand
CCCATGTATAATCCCCTTACTCGATAACCACTCCATACCACTAGCAATCTGCTCGCTAAACTTAATCAATTGCCTTTCTACCTGTTGGTCTGCCTGATAAATGATTTTCCCTTTCAAATCTACCGTTTCAAAATACCCATCACCGAGTTGATTTACCGGTTCAACGTATACCTTTGGTCGTAGTTCATTCACAAGATAATCTCTTAAACATCCTCCCTCACAAAACTGGGTCATTATGAACAGCCCATCTAAAAATCAACAAACCTTCAAAATTTAAAACAGAGCTCAACCAAGCCAACCACCCACGCAATCCACATACCCACCTTCATGAACACAAGCACCCATCAACCTCACAATATGAAGATTCCCAAACCCAACATCCTGAAACATTTTAATTTCGCGTAAAAAAGACCTGACATGCTCGTCCGTACATCCTCCCCATTCAACCACTTTCACAGCGACCACCTCATTTAATCCATCCAAATCATTTGCAGATTTCACAACACCTTTGTAAACTGTTCCAAATTGCCCCATTCGCAAACAATTCCCTTCTTTTCTTAACAAGATGTTTTCTCTGGATATAATATTCTCAGCTTTACACACACTTTTAAATTGATTCTCCACTGCTGCAACCGCTTTGCCATTTGCATTTAGTAACTTTTCTTGGTTTGATACCAGCGAAGCACTACCTGCACCACCGCCTCCACAAAGCAATTCAAGTAATTTCTTCACATCATCCAACTTCTCCTCCAATTTGTTTCCGTTTCTAGCAGTCCACTGCTCCATACTATTCTGATGACCTTCACCTTGGCTGGACTCTGGTGGTGGAAGCAAAGGTACACTATTCTCTTGAGACACTGTTCCGTCCTCCGCAAAAGAAATCTCATTACCACTTCCATTTCCACACCAGTTCATTTTTCTTCCCAATACATATATTCCAACAACAACAGCTGTAATTAGTACTATAACAGCACCTCCTATTGTTGTCCCCCAAGATCCAATACCCAGCTTCCCCCTTTGGACGAGATTTCCAACTTGTCTCTTGCCACCAGGGCCGGGATCGGGATAACTCCGCTTTTCTGGTGTCTCTAGTGGAATAGGAATGACCCACGGTGTTTCCTCCGTCGAACAAACACAGTGAAATGTCTCTGGCTCAAGTTGAAACGCACTTGAAATGTCATCATATTGCTTTTTTGGTATGTACTCGTAGACCAACGGCTGGGATTTATCTTTCATTCTGTACAAACGCCTCATCGCTGGTGCGTACTGAAGCACCTTACATTGTGGACGAACAACTAGTGATGTTATGTGATGGGAAGTGTTCGTAGTGTAGTTTCCGTTTTTTGACAGGTGAATTTGTGGTAGATAACAGGTATTGCAGTCACGTTCTTCGAATAGCACGGCGCAGTCAGTGTCATTCCAGTTTATTGTAAGGGCGTCAGTGCAGGTGCCAATGCATTCGGAGATGGGGGTCTCTAGAAAGTTAGAAACATAAACTTGTATTAAAAATACGGTAAAAAATATACATCTAGTTTTAATATTACCTTACATCCACAGCTTATCGAACTAGTATAGAAGGGTTTCTGTTCAAGTTATTCCAATTAAGATTTGTGAATGAATTTAAAAATAAGTAAATTTGAAAAGATGTTAAATAAAATTAATTTTGATTTGTCACTTGCGCAAAAAACGTTTGCTCCATATTTCTTCTTTCCTTTGAATTGCAGACAATTTGAAATGTCGGATTGACTCTACACCATATAAATATCACATTACAAATTAAGACTGACTGTTGATCTGTTTGTTGCATTTTTTATATGTTTACTTTAATTAAAACTGCATCTATTCACCCCAATAAACCCTTGCTGCAATAAAGTTCCTAAGGACGTAAATCCACAGATTTGGATAGCACAATTTGCGACAGGGGAGAATAGAGACCTGTTCAGTGTTATGTTTCGAACTTGGTTAAATTCCTCAGGGGACAGGCTTACTCCTTCCTTTAATGTAACGGTTTTACCGGTAGACGTGTGTAGTGTGCCACATATTGCTTGTGTACTAGATGCAAGCGTTTTTGCTGGTAAAACTTTAGAATGTAAGATTAAAGTCAGTGTGAATATTACAGCTTTCAACTTAACAAAAGCCCTTATCGGCATTTTTTTGATGAATGTATATTGAAAACAATATAGTATTTTTAATGTGTTTCAATGTGAAGCTTTAAGGGAATTGATCGAACTTGTGAGATTTGACAGTTGCAAATAATAATGAACGCTTGTTTTATAAATCAGGAAAAAAATTGGATGGGAAATTAGTATATTGTGGTTAATTGACGTTTGCATTGCACTGGCTTACTGTGATGATATAAGTACTTACTATAGAGAATTAAAGAGATAGAATCAATTAAAATTGTGTATCCATTATGTCATGTTTAAAGAAATTACATGGTATTTTTAAAGATGTAATGAGAGAAGATAAGAAATGTGGTGAGATGATGAATGGACTAAGTCAACATTTTTCGCGGAATTCTATTTGTGGTTTATAGTTTCTCAGTATAAAGTGGAAATTGATAAGTTTTTTAACCATAACGAGTTGTGTGAAGAGCAATTTAAACTTTTAGGTATTACATATGTATACGTATAGGTACATATATATTTGCACAATATATTCGCATTGTGGGGCAATTCTGGTGGACTATCTTAACGTTAAAATGAAGACGTCTCTGATAATTAAAACCCAAATAAGTCCAATAACAGTTTCAAGTTTTAACAGCTTTTTACTCTTCCATTCTATTTTAAGGAAAATGCTGGGCTGAAATAAATTTAAATTATTACAAGTGCATAGGAATGCCAGGAAAGTATTTTAAAAAATTGTTTAAACATTCGCACGATTTTTATACAATTTGGTACGCAGTAAATTAAATGACATGCAATAATTTTCACGAGCTTCATAACACCGGTTTGATTTTTGATTAATGAAATTTCATTAAACAAGTAGCCTGTTGAATAAAGTCGGGGGAAAATTTGGCATTGATGATGATCCCTCTGTACACCATTTCAGTGAGCACAACCGATCATGTGATATGTTCAAGCCGCAGATCAACTTTGGATTCAAATGAATATTTTTTTGAGAAGTAACCTTTTGATCTGATAAAGATTAGCCGGGTAATCGTCCGTGTTGATTTGTAAAATAAAAGGAGAAGGAGGTCTTCAAGAATAAGATGAAGGACAACAAATTTGCGGTTGAAAAATGCTCAAGCTCTGGTCAGTCATTGGTATTTGTTCTGGAGGAGAGGGGTTCTGGTGTTCAGGGTGGCAGGTGAAGAGGTGCAGTGTAATTGGTTTTATAATTATAAAAAACAATTAAATATATCTTTCTTTAATTTTTACAGATTTTTTCATGGTTCGCCAGAAATATAGTCAGACTTCAGAAATTAAAAAGAAATGCCCGTTTTTATTTGACTAGCCAGTAGTTAAATTATAAAACTACATAAAGCTCTGACTAATTTGTTTCGGGGCAAATTTAGATTGTACCATGCAACTAAAATATTAATCAGTTGTGTATCGACATAGCGTAATAAGATTTAGAGGCTTATATTCTTTTAAACCAATAATTTTAAATAATCACAACCAGCTCACAGCTCACTTGCTTTTTAAACATTATCATTCAAGAAACTAGATATGGAAAAGTCATCTAATATATTAGGAATATTGGTTTTACGAGCTTTTCTTGGAGTATCCATTAGGTTTCCATTAAGTAGGTGTTCCACAGCAGTATACCACCAACACAGAACCCGTTTGCGGGCAGTAGAATCCCGTGTTCCATACTCCAGAGGTGTCTACATACCCACTGCAGGATTCGCTGCTTAAAACTTTTAAAAATATACAAAATTCATCTTATTTTATTACCCATTCAATTTATTATCATCTGAAAACCTCCACTATCCAAACGATAATAATTGGGCACTTGTCACCCTCTTCCTGCCCAGTCTACATTCATTCCTATTTCACCTTTATTCTTTCTTAATGTTTTTTTTTCATGCCACGGGTGTTGATCATTCAATGTCCCCTTTTCCTTAAATTTAAACTCTCTTTTTCAGTTGACTCGGTGTTCTGGAAGAATGGAAGTCAAGTCATTACTCTAGTTTTGGACGACAAATTCCAAATTCCGATTATTCCTTAGTCCTCAACCAAACCGTACACCACAAGATCATTCGTTTTAATTGGAACACATTCTCTATTGATTATTATAGCAGAGCACACAACATTAACTAGTATGCTAGCTGGAAACGGGGTACGTTTCAACCAAATGTCAACATTGTTAGCTAGTTATGCTTTCAATTTCCAAAAATGTGAAAACGGAAGATGCGATCTGACTAAACTCAGATTCCCATGAAATGAACTTGCCCCTCTGCTTTTTTCTCTAAAATCATTGCAGGTCAGAGAAAATGCCATTAAACGACTACACCAAAACTGAAATGACGTGTATTTCTTGTCGTCGTCCGTGCAAGTTAGGCAATAAAGCAAATCGTTAAATATGTTGATTTCTTTGAAACAACGAAACAGTTGAGTAGGCTTTTTTCAGGGACTGCTGTTAAAAATATGTGAGAAAAATTGCGATGGTGGTGGTGGAGGCAACGCGATCAGCTTCAACTCTGTTCTCGAGCAATAGAAAATTGCCTTATTGGACCACCATATGTCTTTGCCGAAATCTACGCAAAATAATAATGTAAACGCTTTTATTTTATTTTCTTGGCTTTGGTATGTTGGTTACTTGTGTGGAGGGATGGAGGGTAGAGTAGGTAATAGTTTGGAGTAGTTTTTTTCCACGGAAAGGAGACGACAACAGACAAGAATTCTAAAAAACAAGAGAGAAAATGAAATCAAATGAATTTTCTTTTTCTTTCCATTTTCAACTCCATCTCACTCACTAATCAACTGCATTACTGCTGTATGGTTATGCTATCAGTATTGGCCTGGAGCAGAACGTAGAAAGAGAAAGTGAAATAGAGGCATCACGGAGGGACTTCAGAGTGGAAGACAAATTTTTAAAAGTAAGTACGTCTAACAACTAACAAATCCACTTGAACACTCCAAAAAAGTCAATAAACTATAAAAAAATCTTGTTTCAGAGGGAAATGGAAAATAAATTTGTTGTATTTAAAATGGATGTAATGGAGGGAACGGTGCCTATGCATGAGGCTGATGATGATTATGATGACAAAGAGGAAAACACATATACAAGGCTACTGTTTCAGTTTTTTCTGTTCAGAAAGTTTTTTAACTATTGAACTCCATTTTGTCTGCCTGTCTCCATCAACGTCAAATTGAATTCCAGCCGCCGACAACGACAACACACCACCTTCAACTCTGCTGTTTAGTCTTTGTCGTCGCCATCAAAAGATAAATGTAGCCTTCACATGACACACTGCCAGTTACCGACAAGTTTTACAAGCTTGCTTGGTCGGTGGTGGTGGTGGAGTAAACTCGCAAAAGACAAATTTATTTTTACTTTTGATATACCATTTATTTCCTTAATTTAATAAAAGTTGATAAAATACTTCCTGTTTAAAAAAAAATCAAACACAACTGTAAAGAATATGGCAAATGACATAATCAACGATTCAGCAGTAATTTTTATATGCAATGCATTTTGCATTATGCATAGTCACAATTTTCTTGAATAACCTTTATATTTAAATTTTATCTAGCTTATGTAGCCTTCGCTCAAAAGGTGGTTAACTATGCTACTGGTTATTACTTATTACACTAATTTTATATCTAATTTATATAACTTTTTTCAGTTCCTTCATAACAAAAACGTGTTTAGTAACAAAAAAAAATTGACAAACTGAAGGGAAAAAAGTTTGGAATAGTTTTTTAGAATTAAACTGTTGCTTGAAATTTTACAAATATTTTTTAAACTCTGATGAAGTGGAGGACAAAATTTAAATTGTTTAACAAGTAGAGTAGTAGATCAATGTTTCCTTGTGTTTGTAACAGTACATAATCAATTTTTTGTTTTCAATAGTTAAATTTTTTAATGACAAATATGTACTGTACAATTCAGTATTGTAGCAGATGTAGCAGGGTCGATGAATTTAAACGCAGAAAGGAAAGGAAATGATGATGAATAGTTATTTTAGTTAATCTCCCTAACTTAAAAATTACGTGTATTTTTTGTTTATAAAATTTCATGCTCCTTTTCTCTCAAAGAAAACCCTTCAACCATTCAACAATTCAAGTCTTCCAAATTGATGTGGCCTGATTGAGATTGAGATGCGCCATCATCATGCATCATCATGGAAACATCAAAATCGCCTATGCATAAGAAAATATGAAAAACGTAAAAAGTAATAACTAGTACTTAAGTATTAAATAAAGTAGTGCTCGCAGTATTTTTTTTACTGATTTTTAAACGTTAGAAGTAAAAAAAACTATGATTTTCTTCCACGTTTATAAGCAGGTGACCGGTATTTGGTTGTATCTCCAAAACTATTAAGTTCTGGAGTATGGTCTCTTGACAAAGTTTGATGCCAATACACTAATCTATCGATTTATGCAATAATATTTTTTGCCCATTTGATTAACATGTAACCGTTAATTAACCGTTACTCCGGTACCGTTGGACCGATTTGGCTGCAAATCAATAGCAGCCTTGCTTGTACCATAAGGTACTTGTGTACCAAATTTGAAGTCTGTAGGTCAAAGTGTTTTTGAATTAGAGCGTTCACAGACAGACAGACAGACATACATACATACATACATACAGACAGACAGACATGATATACGAAATGAATAAGTAGTACGAAGTACCTCGCACTACTTAAAAATAGAAATTTTCACAAAGATATCACTTTCTACCTTGAGAAATCATTTTATTTGTTAGAAAAAACTTTATTGAACAAATGCCCGGCTTTTCCATAATATGCTTCAACAGAAGCTTGGCTGTTTTTTTGGACAACTTTTCTTTAAAGTTCCGATTCATCATTAAGAAGAGGAAGAAGAAGGCAAGGCAAATGAAAGAAGTAACTTTTGACTTTTTCCTTTTGACTTCTTTTGCTTTTGGTGGTTCTTCTCGAATAGACTCACTTTTTTCCCTTTTACTATGATTCCCTTGCCTTTTGCATCAAATGAAAGTTCCTGGAAATATATGTATATGCATAGCCACAACTACTAAAGTACGAGAAATACATTTTACCACACCGCCACCCACCATCACTACACCGCACATATTTCTTTCTATCTTTTCAACTTCTTCCTCTCTTTTTTCTAAATTTTCCGCTTTTTGGACTAGTGAATTTATATTTCTTTTTTTCCTCCAGCTTGTTCTTTAGTTAGCACATTGGCTTGACTAGAAAAGATTTTTTTGAGTTGGATTCAGTCAATTCCTTTGCCATTTCCTTGAGAGTTTCTTATGCGAACATGCATTCAGTTTAAATAAGACTTTTCTCGTACGCATCAGCTCCAAATAAAGTGAATTCCCGTTTATAAAACTTTGAAAGCTACTAACTAATAATATACCCAAGCATATTCATGCCATCTTAAGATTTTGTAAAAGAAACTGAACAAGAACAACTCATAAACGAACTACACTTTTTTTCTCCTCCCAGCCCAGCAAAAAAACTATCAGTACCGCTGCTGGTGCTTGCTTGCTTCTTCATGCATCCATCCATCCATCCCTTTCCGTTATCATTCTTTCTTTCTCTCTGACTCTGTCTGATTTTTCCCTATCCCCTATCTTTTCTCTTGACGTAAAAATCCCTATTTTACCATAAGAATCGAATATACAATCTCCCATCTTATTTTATCGATATATGCACCAAATTGAGGATCGTGATGATGATAAAGTTATAAGCGTAACGGATCTGGGGATCATAGACCCACGGCACGCTAGGCTAGATCAACTTTTTTCTTTGTAATTCACATCACTATAAAGTCAAATGGTACATGGTAGTGAGCATATCTACATCAATAGAAATTTCTTTATTCATTCAGTATGCTTTTTCTTATACTTTCCTTTTTGAAAAACGAGACGATGTCAATAAAAAAGGAGAAGAATATGAGGAAAGAGGAGGAAAGGTTCTTTATTGGTATCTTGTTGTTCTGATCATGCTGCTGATGATGATCACATCACAGTGATAGTATGGTGGTGTGGTGGTGCCTATCTGCACTACTGCCACTAACAAGCACATCAAGCACATAAGTATCGTATAGTCATGCGTGTATACATATGTATTGCTTATTTGTTTTTATTAAAGGAGTTTTCTTTTGGAGTACCACACCAAAGATAAAAAGGCGAGTGAACTTCACCAGACCCAGACCAACACAAAGACAAGACTTCCAGCAAGATCATTGTGTGTATGATCATGTACATGTACTAAAAAGTGCACAATAATAAAAAGGCAAGTGAGTGAACTCTTAGAATTCGATAGATCAGAAATTTTTCCCTTAGCGAAGTTTTCTTGGTTCTTTTTTCACTGACTAGTCCCTCAAGGAAACGTGTCTAGCAAATGTACCCAGCTCGTTTTCCTTTTTAGTTTAAGTCAGAACCAAACAAGCAGGAAAGAAAAGAAGAAAAAAATATATCTGTTGGCATTGCCTCAAGAATCTTCTATTTTTACTTCGTTTTCTTCACTTTCTTTTTTACGTCCCTTCATCTCTACTCATGTGTGCTTACTTACGACTAAAATACTCACTCATCCTTCTTTGTATTTAAGGTGAAATTATATACTTACTGGGAAATTTTCTGTGTGGTGTTTGTATACATGTAAGCATACATGCATATCACTAGCTCCACGTGTGTGTGGTGGGTGGATGACTGGCTGCTTGCACTAATGTTAAGACTTTAGTTTAGAAAGGAAAAGAAGAAGAGAAGAAGATGCTGTCGGATGCTTTCATTTCCTCTTTCCGTCGCATTTTCCCTTTTGCTAGTCAGCTCGAATACCTATAACTTTAATATACCTACCCAAAAGCTATACATATTATCTTTCTTTTCTTTTTGGGAGTTTCTGTCTAAAGAATTGCGTTTCAACTTTTCTGTGAGAAGAACAAAGTGCATTTCTCTACAAAATAACTATGCTCTCTGTCTGCGAGGAAAAGATAGAACAACACATTTTTATACCGTCATTCAACGATGAGCTGCTCTCTCTCTCTCTCACGGACATGTGTACTCACACAGCCGCTAAAAACGTGATGAGTAACCGGTTCGCTTTTCCGTTATTAATATATCTTCTCTCTTGTCTTCTTGTTGAGCACTCAAAATACCTTGTAGACTTAGACATTGAATTTCCAGTCGTTTTCTGTTTGTGTCTCTGGCCATATTATGTAAGTGGTAGAAATAAGAGTAGGATTGAAAAAAGCTGCTTTTCTCCTCACTTTCTTCCAAAATGTTACTACAACACGGCCAGCTTTATATATATACCTAGCTATTACGGAAACGGGATAAATTTACTAGTATTAGTAGGGATTTAATCTCAGTGGTTGCAGCAACTTTCAAGGCAAAAGAATTTTGCAACTAACAAAAAAGACAATGTTGAACGATGTTGACATTGGCATGTCTGTTTTCTAATAGGTATATGCAATATAAATGCCTATATAAGTACACAAAACTTGCAAAATAGATTTCAGAGACATTATAAGCTAGCTTGTATCTCTTCATTCAGCAGTATTCAGCATCACAGTGTTGACGGAAGCGTTTGCTTAAAAAACTAAAGTTGATGTTGAAAAGCAAAAACTTTTTGCTGTGCATCTCATTTCTCGCAGTGCTTAAATTATTTCAGTGGTTCACTTTTAATTTTAAAGTACACGATGAATTAAAAATGAGAACTATAATTACATCCGTTAAAGTATACATTTATCTATGCCTATCTATACTTCTCTCAGTAAATGGTAAATTTTCCCCAGCATATTTCATTGCCAGGAAGAACACATCAGTTAAAGATACGTTTGTAAAGTAAACATACGAGTTCAATGACTTGATTGTTATCTTTCCATTTCACTTTCATGATTCTTCTGTATCCAGAAAAGAGAGGAACAAGCAAGCCTGTAAATAGAAGCGCGATTAATGTACGTTCAGGAATATAGTAAGGTAGACAGAGAAAGACCTTCTTCCAATTCAATTCTGTTGTACTGCCAATCCTGAGCTGTTTCAATGTGCTTCATTTAGTAAACCGGAAGGGATCCTATTTCACTTAACTGAATGATGAAACAGGTTGCTTTGTTTGTTTTCGTTTATAGGTACTTACTTCAGATTCTTCTATTTGGTAAATATAGAGAGTTGTAGAAGTTGGTTTGCATAAAAACTAGTTAAGTTTCTAGACATAAATGAATTGTAAAATTGCGGAAAGCCGTATGAGAGAGACAGAGAGAGCAAAGTGCTCCGTTTTTTTCCTATCTTAATCTGCATATTATCATGTAACTTGTATGCAACAAGCCCACCTACGATCTTAATAAAACCTATGCATCACTGTTTTCTAGTCAAATGGCTTTGAATAACATTAAAATATTATTGAAACTTTTAATTGTTTACACATTTGAATTACGTACTCTTCATTAAAATTAAGATAATTTTAGACATAGGCAAACACCTACACTGTACCACCATTCTATTTTTATCCCCTCAGGAAACAAAGCAGATGTAAAGTTAAAACGGAATAAAAATTTATTCCTGAATTCCATAATCCTTTTACGTAAAAGTTCCAGGGAAAAAAATGTAAACCATTTCTTCAAGAGAAAAGGTTTATTAGATACTCGATGAGAGTATTGGTTTTGGTGTGGTTGACTGTATCCCGTCCGTCCGTCCGGCCGTCGCCCCGATATCTCGGAAACGGCTGGGAA
>JAQFXM010008305.1:0-10830 GCA_034693345.1 Entomobrya multifasciata | reverse complement strand
GTGTACACAAATTAATGGAAAGTTTTAAGAGAATACAATGAATGCATGTTCTAAATGCATGAAAACTAAAAATGACTACTTTACACACAGAATTAAAATGAATATATTTTACATTCGAAACATAGACTGTACAAATTTTATTTTACAAGGTTAATCATCATTATAATAATATATAATATTTTAGACAGCATCTATGAAGATTACATGGCGCACACATTCTATTGCACTACACCAACTTCCCGACTGCATGTAAGATAGCTATTAAAAAGTTTCCTAAAATAGTAATATTAAGTTCACTGCATTTCTTGTAATGTCTTCACAAATTCGCACACCCAAACTAGCAGAAGCAACACCATAAGGTCCAATCTGAAATCCAATATCACACGGGCAACTTTTGAGTACTTTTCGATCAAGTTTGCCAACCAATTTGTGGTTCCAAATTAAATGAAACTGAATTATGTTTCTTCTTGGAATATCTGCATAAGCGGTCAAAAGCACTGCTATTGTATAACAACAGAATGATAGGGCTGGGGCAGCAATGTAAATGATAAATTTTAGGCTACCCCATAACATCACCGTAGCATATGTGCCTACAGAAGCCACCAATATTCCAACAAAAGCTAAAACAATTAGAAAATCTGAGTAGACGACGTTCGAAATTGTTACGATCAATTGGGTAACTCGATAATGTTTGTAATTTTGAGTAAACCTTATTGCTTTAGCAACATTTTGGTCAGTATACAGCTGTAAGTTTTCCAAAACCACTATAGCTAATAGCAATGTCGAAAGCAACATTAATCCGTTATAAAAATCTACAAAACCGTGAAAAATTGCCGATGTAATTTTAATAGCAACATTCGTTCCAAACAATAGTTGAATCGGATCACAAGTGATGACAATATGAGCAAATATAAATGCCAAAGTCATTGTTAGAATAGCTACAAATAATGAATATACTATTAGTTCCTTCAACTTAAAACGAGAGTTTTCGAAATTAGATTTGTTCAATAGTCCATTTCCAAGTCTGCAACACTCAGAAATTAAACTTTGCATGTCCGAATTCTTGGTAAGTATTGTGTAATTGGTGGCATTGAGTATTGTTGCTAAACAGGAAAATATTGCGTTGAATGTTATCTCGTCAAACAGTAGCTTAGCTTCTTGATCATTACAACGATACAAATATGCAAGACGAGCAACAAAATATGGTTGATATATTGTAAACGTAATTACTGTAAATCAAAGAGGAGTGGACTTTTTGGAGTGACACGGATTTTTGTAAATTGTTTTTTGATTTTTATCAAGAAGATAAGGAATATTTATGAATTTTTGAAGCATCGAGTGAACACTGAATGAAGCATTTGTGAATGACATTTCAAAATTTTCTGAATTTAAAAGTTTTCCTGTAAAAGAATTTGAACAATATTGCTGTGAAATAGAATATTTTACTGTTACTTTTCAGGAGTAATATAAAAATGATTTTGTACAGTTACACAAATATCGATTTCATGTATTGCTCATTGATGAAAGCTATGGAAAATTATGCACGTGTTGTCATTTTGCAATTTGTTAAATAATATGCTATCTGTAATGATCCCCTCTTGAAAAAATTATTCAATTATATTTAATTCGAATATTATAAAACGAAAGGGATTAACTGAAAATTCCAATTTAACTGAAATGTGCTCTTATGATCGCTTCTGGCTGAAATGAATACAATTGATATGTTAGTTAAACATATTTCAGGACATATAAATCATCAAAATATTTACGGAGACTTAACTTGATCAATCAAAGCACTTCTTCAGACATAACGAGAGAACTAGATAAATTTGATGATCACCAGAACAGTGGTTGTGGAAAAGTGGATACATACACACGCTGTACCATGCTGAGTTTTGTTGTTAGGTACTTTCATGCGTGTAATATACCGAATATGTTTTGACAAGAACCTTTAAAATTATTGACTTTGTTTTCAACTAAATAAAATAGCGTGTCTGTATAGACACGTAAAAACATTGCTTTACGATCTCACTGATGCAACTAACCCCTTGCTCTAATGCACGCGTCTAAAATTGTAACAAATAGAATTTAGTTGGTGCATAACACAATCAAAAACCAAAATTTTGTTGCGTCTAACATTGTGTGTTTACGCAGCAAATTTTTCCGTTTCAGCCGTTAACAATGACGTATTACTTTAACATAGTCAAATTTCAACGGCTAAAACGGCGAAAGGTTTGTTTTAAGTAAAAACACAAAAATGTCATGTTGACCCAACGAAAAATTCTAAACAAATTGCATTGCTTTCAAAAACCTTTGGAAATCTGTCATAAGTATTCGATAGAAAACCTATTTAGCTGTGGCGAAAAGTACCATGCAAAATAATGTTTGCATAAGAAACCTAGTGATGCAAGTTTTTTGGACAAAAAACATGTAACCGATTTACTTGTCTAGTTAATCACGTAAATAAGCACCGCGAAACTACTGAGTTAAGTCGAGGAATAATGTACTGTATTTTAAATTTCCTTCTAATCCAACCACACATGGATTTCTTTAGTATATTTGTAAAACATCTTTTTCAAAGAGGCAAATTTTCATCGAATACTTATTGCATCAATAGTTGTTGCATTAGCAACTATGTGTAAGGGGTGTGTTTTTATTTGACCGATGACTTTGCAGCCCAAATACTTTCTTAACATTAAGTTGGAATGGATAGACGTTTAATTGCATTAGAAATTTTTACTACCATTAGGATTCATTTGCTCCTTCAATGTCTAAAAGATATACAATATCAGCTAAAACATAAATATCAAACTTACAGCATTTCGTATTATATCATCGCATATTAATATTCCTAATTTAGCTGTTACTAAACCATAAGGACCCATAGTTAACCCTATTTTAGTAGGACAGCTTCGAAGAATTTTCCGGTCAATTTTTTTAAGGGGATGCCGTTTCCAGAACATACTATTTTTAATTACTTGTTGTACTGATATACTACCATATTGGGTCATTAGTATGGCTATCATAAAGCAACAAATTGTTAGAGCCGGTGACGCCATAAAAATTAAAACGTTTAAACTATGATACAAAGTTATAGTGACGTAGGTGCTTATCGAAGCAAGCACAACTCCAACAGCAATCAATACAGTTAAAAAATCTGAGCAGATATTGTTCGCGATTGTTGTAATTATTTGTAATATTCGAATTTTTTTGTAACCCATTGAAAAATTTGCTGCATCGGTGCTTTTCAGGAGTACCAAAAAATTTCTTGTGTACATTTCAATATTTTCAATTATAATAAACAGCATGAGAAACGTTGAAACCAATAATAACCCTGCATACGTACCAAAAAATCCGTACAACCATGCGGAGAAGACTTTGACGTATAAACTTGTTCCAAAAGCAATTTGTATCGGTTCCCACTCAATAAAAAATGGCGCAAGGCCAAATGCAATGCTAACTGTTAGAATTTCAAAAAATAATGAATGTATGGTAGCTTCCTTTAAGGATATTTTGCCAAATTTTAAATTCGAGGTGTGTTCAATTTCATTTCCGAGTTTGTTGCACATTTCTGAGATAAATAGCTGCAAATTATGATGCTGAGTTACAATCATAATATTTGATGCATTTACAATGGTTTCTATGGCAACAAAAATAGAAGCAAATGTTACTTGGGCAAGATACAAATCTATTTTTATATTTTTGCAGTAACAGATAAGGTATCCAAGATGCATAGCATAAATAACTTGAAAAAACACAGCAGTTGCTAACGATAAGCAAAACAAAAGTTGTTTCACTGACTTAGTGCAATATTTGGGGTTCCTTATTAAGCAACACTCGTTTATGTCAACTAAATATGGGATATTAATATAACGTTGAATAAAGCAATGAACTTGGAAAGAAGCTTTTGTAAAAGACATTTTAATAAAGTTATTTATGCAGCGAAATTATTTGAGCTTTTCCTGTCGAATTTAAACAAAAGAAATCATTTTTTAGAGTGAATTTTTGTCTGGTACGTATTAGTAAGGGAAGTCAAGATAAAATGAATTTAAGTGTAACTAAATGGATTTATGTTTCAGGGTTGTTTTAAACCAATGAACTTGATATTAGAGTACAAGTTTTATAATAGTACACAATGAAACAAATTATATGCACTTTTATTCGCGACTTTTAAGTTTGATTTTGACTTGCCTGGTTTGTAGTATTGCAAATTATAAATATATATATGATATACCACATTCAAGGAACTCGTGATCTTCAAATCAACCTCTAATAGTAGGGGTCCTGTTGTATTTGTATATTTTGGATTGCAAATTTTTAAAGCCTTGATAATCCACTTACAATTACAAAACCTTGTAGCCTTTGAGTAATCGCATTGTACAGTCCATTTAATTAGTAATTGTCCTTCTAAATTCACTTCCGTGGTCTTATGTAATGCTAATTATTACTTGAGTTTCAAGGTTACTCTTCCTAAAATGCGGTGTACTGCATAACGTTTTCTCAAATTGATATTTTGAACAACTCAGCTCATTAAGTTGGTCTTGAATGTCAAATTGATAGCTAAGTTGATAAATATGAATGCTCAATTATTCTTTAACAAATTTTGAATGCAGAGACGATGATTGTTAGATGATTCAAGTAAGAGCTGTGGACGATTGTTTTGATTTATGTAGTTTAAGTGAGTGCATTTTTCACTGTCTTGAGTTGACCCGGGTCGAATTGCTCTCTTCTGTGAATGTCTCACCAAAGGTATTTCTCTTCAGGTAAAATATATTCGTTAACGTATTGAAAAAAATTGGTCTTATGTTTAAATGGAATGTTGCGATAAAGAAATTTTGCATAACGTTTAATGTTTAATGGGGGAAACACGTTCGGGGGTTTGTTTATATAGGGACCACAACGGTCTGGAAGTAATTCGTGTAGGGAGAAATGTGTCACTGGAGTGCAATCCAATCCTGTATGAATTATCTTAGAAGCTACAAATTTACATTAGTTGAAACGTAATAATCGATTAAAATGCCTGCGAGCCAGCCAACTTATTCCAATCGAACACAAATAAGAGCTTGGTGAGTAATTTTTTTAAACCCAGTAAGAAAACAGTAATTAACACGATGTTTATTCCGGTGTATCATTCTTCAAAATTGTTTTATTGATTAAGAACTTTAAAAACCAATTTGTGATTTATTTGACTCTAAAATATTATCTTTAATTTTTTATCTTTGAAGTCGAATTCGAACACATAACAGTACATTAACTTGATATACAATAGTTTAAGGATTTCTACATGGATTCAAATGTTGTTCACTTGTAGCTGTAAAAAAATATTGAATTTTTATTTATTTTTACAAATTTTTCTTAAACAATCTTAAAATAATAAAATCAAATTCACTGCATTTCGAATTATATCCTCACAAATTTGTACGCCCAACTTAGCTGTAGCTACACCATAAGGTCCGACTCTAAACCCAATATTGTGTGGACAATTTTTTAGTAATTTTCGGTCCAGTTTTCTAATCAATTGGTAATTCCAAATTAAATGAAACTTATAGATATTCCTTCTTGGAATATCTGCATAGGCGGTTAAAAGAACTGCTATTGTATAACAACAAAACGAAAGGGCTGGTGAGGCCATATACATGATTATTTTTAAACTACCCCATAACATCACCGTAGCATATGTTCCCACAGAAGCCACCAATATTCCAACAAAAATTAAAACAGTAAGAAAATCTGAGTATACGACGTTAGAAATTGTTAAAATTAATTGCGTGATTCGAACATGTTTGTAATTTTGTGTAAACCTAATTCGTTTGGCAACATTTTGGTTAGTATATAGTCCTAAGTTTTCCAAAGCTACTATAGCCAATAGCAATATTGATAGCAACATTAATCCGTTATAAAAGTCTACAAAACCATGAAAAAACGATGATATAATTTTTACAACAAAATGAGTTCCAAACAAAAGTTGTAGTGGGTCCCAAGAAATTAGAATATGAGCGAAGAAAAATGCCAATGACGTAAGGAAAATCGCTAAAAGTAGTGAATATATGATTAGTTCTTTCAAACTAGAACGAAATATTTTGAAGTTGGATTTACAAATTAGTCCATTTCCTAGATTACAATATTCAGAAATCAAACTTTGTAACTCAGAATTCTTTTTTAGTATTGTGTAATTTTTTGCATTGAGAACTGTTACTAAACGAGCAAATATAGCGTTAAATGTAATCTCGTCAAAATGATGGTTAGCTTCTTGAATATCACAATAACATAAATATGCAAGACGGCAAACAAAGTATGGTTGATATATTGTAAATGTAGTTACTGTAAACCAATAAGGAATGGAATTTTTAGAATAGTTTGGATTTGCGGAAATCGTTGTTTGACTTTCGTCAAGAAGATACGGAATATTAATAAGTTTTTGAAGTATGGCGTGAACACGAAACGAAGCTTTTGTGAATGACATTTCAAAAATTCTTGAATTTTAAATAGTTTATCCGAGAAAAAATTGTGAACCTTTACTGTGAAATAGAATATTTTACTTTTCAGTTTCAAACCTTAAATAAAAAGCACTATGCAAAATTTACCACAGTATCGATTTTGTATTTAACTCATTGATAAATGCTATGCCAAGTCATGCACTTATGGTAATAGTGCAATTTGTTAAATAATATGCTATCTGTAATGTTCCACTATTGAGAAAATTAGTCAAGTATATTTGAATACGGATATCAAAAAATGCTTCAAAAAACTCGAATATTATAACCCATTAGAAAAAAAATTACTTAAATATTCGTATCTTCATTTTACCTTTAATATGTAGTAGGATATTTAATATAGCCTGTAATTTTGTTTAATTTCTTCCTGTTTGATTTCCGTTGTATTATGGCTTCCAGAATTCAATATTTAAAAAAACTTATAACCGATGAAAATAACAACAATAAATGTGGGAGTGGATTATGTAGAATAAGTTTTCATAAATTTTAGATTATTTTTAACGGAATTCTAAAAGTTAATAAAAGAGTACTGCATTTGCAACTTATTTGTTTTACGACCCAACGTTTAATAATACTTTAGATAAATGTTCTAATAATGATTGAAAAAAAGCGAAACAGATATCATATATATTATCCGAGTTATCATATTCAATATACCGCTTTGCTATAATATACACATATGTCATTATAATTCTTCAACCAGTAAATTATGAAACAAAGCAAGGCATAAAACTTGAGTACAAGTTTTAAGCAAAATGACCTATACAATCTTTTAAAAATTAATCTATTGCCGTAGTAATTAAATTGTACAGACACATTGTACAATAATTTATTACACGGTCATTAATGACTCAGCAATTACAATAAAATTAAAACAACAATATCAAATCTGCAGCATTTTGGATTATATCATCACAAATCATCATTCCTAATTTAGCTGTTGCTAAACCATAATGACCCACAGTGCATCCGACATAATTAGGACAACTTTCAAGCATTTTTTGTTCTAGATTATTTAGTCTACCACGTTTACACAAAATCACAAATTTGAGTAGAATTTTTACGGGAATATTACTATATTGAGTGATAAGTATTGCAATCATAAAGCAAGTAAATGTTTCTGCTGGAAAGGCCATGTAAATAACTGGTTCAAATATATCCCATGAAGTTAACGTAACACAAGTTCCCACAGAAGCAATCAAAACTCCAATAGCAAATAAAGAAGTAGGAAAATCAGAGTAAACTGAATTTCCAATAGTTGAAACGATTTGAAACGCTCTAAACGTTTTGTAAGTTTTTGAAAAATTCCGAATGCCAAAACTATTCCTAATTTCGAAACCTTGACCAGTGAAAATTTGAATGTTTTCCAAAGCTGTGAATAGTATGAGCAATGTTGAAAGAAATAAGAACCCAGTAAATGTACAACTAAATCCGTACATAAACGTTGACAAAATTTTGACACTCAAGCTATGTATATCCCAAGAAAAATTGTACTGGCTCCTCGCTAAAAAGTAATGGTGTGAAGAAATATCCTACACAAACTGTAAAAACGGAGGCGGATAGAGAATAAAAAAATTCTTTTAATGTTAGCTTGCCAATTTTCCAATGAGGTTCGTGGGTTATAGCATTCCCAAGGTTGCATAATTCTGAGATGAAGTTTTGTAAAACTTTGTATTTCGTAATTATTAGATAAATAGAGGACCATACAATTGCAACATTGGTTGCGAATAATGTTGAAAATGCTATGTGCTTAAGATATAGATCCCTTTTATCTTGTGTATAGGAGTAGAACAAATATCCAAGGTATGTTGTGTATAGAGGTCCGAAAAATATTTGTATTGCAATTGCAAAATAAAATAAGGCATGCCGTTTCGATTTGCGTGAACAAATGGTGTTCGCAATTAAACAGTTTTGTTGAGCGTCGAGTATATACGAAGTATTTACAAATTGCTGAATAATGGTATGAACACGAAAAGATGCTTTTGTAAAAGACATTATGAAATAGAATATCTGTGACGATTTGAAGTTAGTACGTTTGAAACTTTACAAACGAGTGGGGCAAAAAGGTTTGTATATTGAGTGCGCTCTAAGGTTACGACTGACTGACGAGGAGAACCAAATATTGAAGAGCTTACAAAAAATGGGTTGTAATTTAAACTGATGTGTGATATTACCTTTTTTTGATATGATTTAAATTTGCAACAGATTAATCTTAATTAAAATGGTTTATACAACTATTGTTATATGCGCTTAGCTTTTAGAATCCAGAAATAAAACATATATTGAATTCTAGTTTATTTATACTTAAAATGCTACAGTGGGACGAAAAGCATTATGTTTTAAAATAAACTAAAGATAATTGACTGATGGCAACATAGTCTCACAGTTTTAATTCCGATTGACTGATTTAGTAAATTGAATAAAAAATTTAATTAAAAACAATCATCCGTTGATATTGATATTGATTTATTTTACTTGCTGAGTGATTACATCAGAAGCCGACTTCATCTTAATCTTCATCTCTGACTTAATAAAATCATGTATAATATATTTAATTAGCTGAGTAATATAAACTAAATATTCCCATTTTTCCGAATCACAAAATAAAACAGCATTTTACTGAGCTCTTATATAAGCTTGTTCTTGAACCAATGTCATTGATGTTACATTACGACAATAACAAATCTTTTAAAACCTAATTTACTAGGTTCAGCTTTTAGGGGTTTACGGTGAAGTATTAAATCAAGATATTTATTTTTAAATAATTTTTTTCCAGATAATTAGCTTCCGATTCGCATAAATTACTAGTTACTAGGATTTTTTAAATTGTATCAAAATATTTGATCTCATTCTTTTCAAAACCATTTCTTAAACCATTTGGGTAATAATTTAAAATAAAGATATTCTTCATTTGTTTTATGCAATAGTTTGTACTTGCAATCAGAGTATTATTTACAGCCGTTTAAATGCTAAAAGTATTTTGCACGTGTACAATATCAAGCTTTTTATGTACACAAACTGTGTCATTCTTCCAAACACAAAGAATTTCCCATGACACAATAATATCACTTTACAACTCTTTCTAAACTTTTTCATAATTTTCATTTCAAGCGGACTACACTGAAAACCTATCTTACCCCACGAATCGAAATTCTTGTTACCTTGTATCCACAGAGACTTGCCGATTTGTAAAACACACATCCAATATATAAAAGTACCAATATATCCCACCGACACAAAACCTACAATCAACATATCTAGCTGATCCCAGAGTTTTATAAAGATTGAGTTTACAAATAAAAAGAATATCGTAAACAGTACATGAGTTATTGTCAAATACTTTCCTAAGAAACATGTATAATTCGCATGCAAAATTTGCAATGACCTAAAAAATAAACAAATATTTCTAGGTTTCCTAACATCATTTATGAATTTGTGTGGAGTTTTGCGTCTAAGATGTATTTCTTGAGTGAGGATGACAAGATAGAAAAAGTGAACTGCTTCCATTATACCAACAAATGCCAAAGAAAATTGCAACACTGACAATACACAACCATGGTATATTGCACTTATAATACCAAAGGGCACAAAAGAGTAATATTGAATAGGTATAATTTGTCCGATAAACACAATATCTCTTGGGCTGTAAAAACAATATATTGTGAGGAAAACCCAAGCTTGCAAACACATTATAGCTAAACCAATACAAGCTATGTCTACATACCAGTTGAGTTTAGCTTTATTTCGTTGAAACTGTAAGATGTATTTTCCTGAAATTCAAAGAATATATGTGAAACTATTTATTCAATATAATAAATTGACTTATTATAAATATTAACAATTGTTAATTATTTCCCGACTTACTTTCGACATAACGTAAGTATTCGAAAGTTCCATTTATTAAGATGACAACATCGCTGACATGTTGTGTTGGGATGAACAAGATAAACAGAAGATAAGTTGCAGTTAAAGTAAATAACAGCTTTAAAATAAATTTACTTATTTCACCGTAAAGTAGTTCTTTAAAAGTTATATAAAAGCAGAAAGGTAACCATAGATAACATGGTGATGTACAAATGACGACTTTTTTCTTTGATTTATTGTCAGTTGTATGAAAAACAAGATTAGTTTTTCTGTTGAATTTAATGGGGAATGCACCCAACTTGTGACCGAAATTGCATAAAACATTAAAAACTAAATACAATCTATCGCTGATCATTTTTCCAAAATATAGAAAACAATATCGATACAAGGAGCAGACGGGAGCCGATAATATGTCAGAAACCCTACTTGGAGTGTTACCTCTTGTCGAAAAACGTTAAGCGAAATATACTTG
>JAQFXM010008304.1:0-10830 GCA_034693345.1 Entomobrya multifasciata | reverse complement strand
GTATTTACCGACCAACTGCCCATGGAGTGTCGACACTTACCACAAAGTCTTATCTAGATAAGAGTAGTATTTCATGAAAATATGAAGGCGATCTGAGAAAATCACGTTCCGATGTTCCCTCGTAAGTACAACATGTACATTAAAGTGCCGGCGGTGGAAAGTATTCATAACATGAGGTTGGAAAGTTTCTAGAATCTCTAGTTCTCATTATTATTAACCTACAACGAATTTCCAAAGCGTTGGAATTTAGTTTTGTTTAAGTAAAGTCGTTGCGCCCCTCGCTCCTTGTCCGATTTCACAACACAGATTTGTTTTCCTTAACCAACAAAGTAGTGAGTGACTATTGGCCATTTGAACAAGAAGGGTAATTACCTATGCAAATCCTTCCTTGTATTTTGTAAATAATGCTGATCTCTCGTCTTGTAGGTAGTTAGCTGACACTTTAAATTTACCTCCTTTAAAGTATTTTGTGTGTGGTTTCGTATTTGATATGCATTATGTATTTATGTATAAATTAGTTATGTGGGTAATTTAGCCCGAGTGGTATTTAGAAATTCAATGTTGAATGTTCCGCTATTACCACATTTTCAACTTTGCTTTCTAGAACTGCAGCTGCTACCTATTTCAGAATAATAGTAAGGATGAAAGAAATTGAGATTGACAGAACTGGGCTACATTTCACCCTGTGGGGACAAATGAAAAGAATCAGATCAAAAGCTTACATGACATAATAACCGAGTCTATTAACTTTAGCTCCTCACATTTTATCTCTTGGTTGTATTTTACTGATATTAATAATATACTATGTGTACAGCGGAGGAAGAACTTTATCAAAAGCGTTACGTAGGTATATTTATATATATATTTGCGTTATGCTAAAAAATAATTAACTTGGATGGCCATCATCATCACCACCGATTGGCATAATCATCATTCTGTGTGCTACAATGAAGCATCATCCTAATTTAAAAATGCAATTATTTAGTAATAAAGAAACATTTTTATGCCACGATGTAACTAGTCTGCCTCAATATGTGCAGCAGTCGACCAACTAGTAAGCACAACAGTGAACACTATCGTGTTAAATATAATGGACATTATAAAGTTGTTATATCATCTTATTACATTGTCGCCTGTGACCATATATTATGAAGGTGCTGATGAAAATTGGACTTGAAAAAGTCATTACTCCAACTTAATTTATTATTGCTCTGTAATCATTTTTAATTCAGTTTGCATTTAACGGTTACTCACGAACTCTTTATTATGGCACATTTGGTGATGGTGGTGATCATCATCGTCGCCATTGTAGATATCAAATTTATTAAGGTTTTAGAAGTTTCATTGATGAATTCGTGGCTTGTTGCGCCTCAACTGTGAGCTAGTGATGAATGGTCACACTTTTATTACTTTATCTGTTACTAGTTTGGTCAGATTTGCATTTTAATATTAAAAGAATCACTAACGCTTCAACATAAATGTATTTTATTGTTGGAGCGTTGAGTTTTTCGGTGTGTGCCTCGTCTCTGTTCGACACACAAGTAGACAAGCTAGCAGACGTGCATTGCATAGCATTACTGAAGCGCGTGATTGTTTACAGCAGTCTAATAAATTAAAAATTAGTAAATATTGAAAAGAAATTCGTCAACAACATCGGCCACAAAGCAAGGGATTGAGGGGAGATAGCTTTAGTATTCAATATTCAACATTTGACACCCAATTACTCGCCTCCTGATTTATATCACTTGTTACCCTATACAAAGTCTTACTGTGGGTTATTCTACTTTAAATATTTTAAACATATTGAAAAAAGGAGGCAACTTCATACACACGCCTTCATAGAAATAGGTAAGCTTACAAAGAAACAAGCTTTTTTCTTCGGTCTTCCCAAACATTTGTTGAAATTGGATCTTATTCTTAGCCGAATTTAAGGGGTGCAGTTTGAATGCTATGTTACTCTCGTTCTCGTTGTATGAAACATCATGAACTGCATAAAATTATTACTTTTTAAGTTCGTTTTTTACACTCATTAATGTAATCGTAGGGAGCAGATGTGTATTATATAATTTACAACGTTAGAAATGTTTGTTAAGGAAATTACAGTACAAGTACAACATTCAGGCAAAACAAGGATGTTATTATAATAAACCTTGTCGGGGTGAAATATCGCAACTAGAACTTTTTCAACTGCTGGAGTACATATTTAATATGATTCCTTAATTTAGTACTTATTTTATACTTCAACAGGAACAATGCTTATACATAGTAAAAATCAGGCAAATATTATGATCGATTCGCAATTCAGATGTCATTATGTCATCTATCAGAAATATACCCGACAGGGCCATATTGCTATTTGAATACTATCTATTATATATATCTTTAGCTTTGAAATGGTATTCTTTAATCTAATTATTCTTATAAAAAGTAAAACTTGGAATAATAATGTTTAAAGTCATGTAATATTTACATTACCTTGTAAAATATCGATTAGAAAAATTCCTGAAAAAATAAACAGAATTAACTAGATTTTGAATTGCCCAAAAAAGTGTATTTTGAAGCATGGTATATGAGAAGTTACTGAAATGAGCAAACTAAAGATTTCAAATTCACGGCATCACATTTCTTTATCATTTATATAATTAGTTTATCCAAGTCATAGCTGTACATTTTTGTATTTAATGCACACAAACAATCAAGACAAAAAACATTGTTGCATTGAATACTATTCCTTCTAAACTGAATCCTTTAATCTTTCTTTTTTTGCTGATGTAATTCGAGAGAAAAGAAAGAGAAATTTTGACGATTTACGACACGTATCTCATCATCTATCTCATGAGTATACAACTCAATTCCGAGCTGCTTTACGGCTACTTTATTTCGAGTAATTATTTTTGTACTAAATATTCTCCACTTTGAGAGGGATTCTGTACTAATTTTTCTTACAAAACAAAAGGAACATCGATCCAAGTGCAGTTTAGTTGTTGTAATTGGACCTTGTTATGTTTCAAAAATTATTAAGATAACGCAGGCAATTGAGAATACATCATGGTGATTATAATGATGTTACATGGTTTTTTTAAATAAAAAAGTTCATACTTTCATATAGGTATACATTATAATATGCAGTTTCGTGTTTACAATAATTATAAGCAAGAAAAACCTCACTGAGCATTATCATTGTGCAGCAGTGATGTCATCTTGGAGGTTCCTCTGCTCTAATTCTGTTTTGTTGCTTCCTATTGTTGGCCAATGTTGAATCGTTGAATGGATATCACAAGTCGTTATTTTTGTTTTAACAACTCACTCTCTCACAACAACATCGTGAACCCCAGGAGTGAGCTGTTCAGGACCTTGTAATAAATCTTGTGTCATCGCCATCATTATTACGTATCATCATCTTTTGTGTATCACCAGAGATTTTTGGTGTGGTAAAATCATATCCTGCCAGCAAAATAGATCGTGTATAAAGTCAGTAAAATATTACAAGGGAACTCTGTGTGTACGCTTACTTTATAACGACGTAATTATCTTGTCAATCCACTAGCTTTACTGTGTAGAGGCTGCATACATTGTAAAAGAGTGACAAGATATCTGTTTTCATTAAAGTTTCTCAGGATATTACATCCTGTTTATGTAATACAAATCATTAATGAAAAAATCAGATATGAGGATATGAGCTTCGTAAAATCAAAATCCAGAGGTTCCAGCAACATATAATGATAAAATTGTGAAAATAATATTTAAAAGTAAAGTACTTATTTTGAACGTCAAAGACACAATTTATACTATGTGTACTTTAATGGCATTATAATTATATGTAGATAGATTGTATAAGGCTCCGTTAAAAAGTCCTAAATTTCTAGGCCAAGTTAGTAAACTACAGACAATTTCTACTCTCCCGTTCTAAATAAGATCCCAGCATGAAGTCCAATGACAGCAGTTATTATTATTATTAAGCAACAATCTAAATTCTGATGCAAATATGATTGCAAGTTTTACACAACATAGTAATGACAATGGCAAGCCACCTGTACCTTTGCTTCTGATCTGATACGTAAATTTTGTTATTGAAGTTTTATGAGCTGAAAATTATAAACATATCAACACTCAGAGTCAATTTGATTCAATTTGCGAATTGAAATAAAATTGTATACAACATATTGTCACTTATTGCCAGTGTCAAAAATCAGGTAATTTATTATTATCAAGATCCAAATAAATATTAATGGTGACATACATGGCTTCGAAGAATTTTTCTAAACACCACATCATCATACTAATCCAGAATTATTTTGTAAGCAAGCAATCATTAAATTGTATGATGATGATTAGTAACTTACTTTGATCAATGTTATATTTTATTTGTTATTATGAGGTTTCTTTTTCTGCGCCAATTATGAATGTCCACGACAAACCTTGAGCATACTATCGAATGATTTACAAATAGTCAGCAGAAGGTTTTATTATTTCATTACGACTACCATTCATGACTAGAACGACATCACGAAACGATAATGCATATTTTAGGCGTATGATCTGATTTCTATTTAATATTTTTTATTGTTACATTGTTTATGTTAGTTATAATGGTGCTGTCACAGTTGTTATCCTTTTAAAGTTCGAACGCAACAATGTTTATGAGTTTACGACTTGTTCTTAACTCGTGCCATTGCATTGCTCACAAAATTGAGCAGTCAGTAAAAATTTCATTTGCATATTGCTGTAAAAATGCAATAAAAGTAAAATCAAATTGCAAAGTTAAATCTAAACGCTTCACCAATGATTATGTAATCTATCATTGAAAGATCAATAATATTGATTTTGTTGTAAAAAAATAGATCATATTACACCATTGATAATTGGGACATGTCGAGTCGATATCACAGTTAGTACAGCTTGTGACCATGCTTTTAAAAGGATATTTTGAATAAATTTAGTCACTAAAACTGTATATAAATTCTTACATACTGCAACGGGTTCAATTGATCCTTTAATTGTGAGTGAAATCGCTATAAATCCAGAGAAAAATCTTGATATAGTTGGGTCACGTACTGAGCAAGTCATGGGGAGCGAAACCGCAAAAAAAGGATTAAAGAATGAGATGCATGAACATGATTATTTTGTTATTTTTGCAACATTCCACAAAGCGAACAACTTCTGTGTATAAATAATAGGTGAATTCACATGCGTCGTGACCAGAGTGAAAGTGCTTCTTTTTTCAAAATCTGCACTGAAAAAAGATTATGCCTATGACAAGCTTCCTCCCATTAATCTTCCGCTATTTACGAGCTTGCCGATACCGATGAAATTTGATACAAGTTAATATCCATATAATGCAAGTATACGACTAACTACTACAGTTATCAGGGAAAATTATTATGCATACTATAAACTTTGAATTTATAATAGATTTGAGAAGTGGAAAATGCAATTTCAGCGAGAATGAATGAACTAATGACTGACACGATGATCGTCTTATCGATCAATCGTGTGTTGTCAGAAGAGATCAATGGGACACAATAATAATTTGCAAATTGGAAGATTTGAAGCATAAAGTGTGCCAATAGCAGAAGAATACCACAAACCTAGCTGAATATCAAAAAGAGCTTGTCGTGATCGATTGATCTAATATGCAACAATAGGAGTAGTAGCAAGAGGGAGAATGAAATTTTTATTCACGAAAAATTTAATAAGTCTTTCCAAAGTTCTTGGTACTAAAGTCCCAATTCAATATGCATGCGAAAATTGTTAAAAACACATATATTGTTCGTATTTTGCATGACATGAAACTTACATCGTGTTTCCACATTCTTCGAATGAAATAGTCCTCTATCGACATATTGTTGTTGGTATTTGGTAAATTTTTGTGCGTGGCCTGCCCTGATTTTTTTTTGTTTTCGACTTACTTGTACATTTCTTGGATGTGTGTGAATTCATGTAAAAACACAATCCAAATTTCTAAAGCAAAATTCTTCAAATGTTTCATGCATCAAATAAATGCTCATGCACATTTGAATATATTTCATATTTTAAAAGTGAAAATTTCCGGGTCATCCTCTTCAGCAAAATGAATGAAAAAAGAGGCCATCATTATTTTTCTAAAGATTTTATCACTTTGACTTACTCAGTAAGATACGCTTATTCAATTAATGTCAATTAAGAACCAACTTCTCGTAAAATTGGAAAAAACATTTTTTGATATGTTTGTAAAATTATTGACATTTGCAAGACGAATCAAGAAATCTTCTTTTACTGCCATCAACTACTCAACAAAACACATTAACTCCAATCAAATCAGTGTAAATTCATTTGATGAAAATAATTTCTTTCCTTGTTGACTGCAAGATTTTCATATTATTAAGTAAATTGACATGATAATCATAATTATGTCTCTGTAGATTTGCATTTATGCATTTCTTGTACCACAACAGTGCAGCGCAGCGTTAATAATCATTACTTTTTAAATGCTAACTTTTCAAAGCAAAAGTCTATTGTAAATTTAGAAGGAAAACATGTTTTATTATAATCCTCTGAATAAAAAATGTCTTTTTATTAGCTATCATCACGACTCAGAAAATGTCGATTTTGTTGTTGTCGGATAAAATGAAAGTTTTAAAATCCGTGTCACTTGTCACCACGTGGTCATCTTCAAATGACTTGAAATCTTTTGAAGAAAAAAATCTTTTTGTATTCCATTCATTTCACGTAATATAAAATATTACGCACGTATTTATCATGCAAAAAATACTTAAATTATCCATCAGGACTTCCTTTCTGTCTCTTATATTATTCTCACTGTTTGTTCCTGCACGTTGCAGGCAGACTGCACCGCAAAGTCATCAATTTATTATGAAAGTTGTACTACAAATAACAAAAAGTTTCCTTCCTTACTATAAAATTGTCACCACCTACCCCACCATTATTCACATTCAGTAAAATAACATGTAGAAGTTTAGATATATGTTTTTAGAAAATAAAACTATCTAAGTATCTAAAGAAAGATTTAATACGATCCTCGTCCCACATTTATGTTCGTATCAAGTAAACGTATATACCTGATAAAACATTACGAACTCTTCGGAATCATAGCATCTCACCATTTTTCATGGTACTCCTAACTTTTTCTTTAAATCTCTAAAAATTTGCTTATTGAAATGATAAAAATAATTCAACAAATTTATATTATTTATAAAGCTATGTCCACATTGTATAAAAAGGAGAGTTGCCGATGTCGGCGAAAATGGCACAAAAAAGGTGACAACATAAACACGACAAGAGAAGAGAAACACAAGAGCTCTTGACACATTTTTCGCTACAGTTTTTTTGTCACATCGTTAGAAACTCAGTTTTACACCAGCATGCAATGAATGCTCGCGCCTGCTTATTATTTCGTTTTTTGTCACATTGGTCCGTGTATCCATCTTCTTGTTGAATTACTTTGTATTATATTTTTTCTAGCTAAAAGTTGTTAGTTGTTGAAAAGCCAATTTCCTTGTCCAACGGAAGGATTGAAAAAAATGCTTGAAAAATGTCAAAGAAAAACTTGCTTGAATAAAACGTATAGGTGTAAGAATGAGAGAGATGCTTATATAAAGGAATACAAATGGGGTGATATACGAGTGAAGTTTTTGTAGTGGAATTCAAATATTTTCTCGTGAATTTATTGTCCTTTCTTTCCTTCACACGACGAAAAAAATGCAATACATACATGCATCATATGCATTCAGGTATGAAAGGAAGTTTTGTCAAGAAAAAAATAAAATAAAGAAGATACGGACGAAACTTCACATTTGTTATTTTTTTGTACCACAAGTGTCAACATGAAAGATTCAGTTGGTGAGATAAGGCTCATCTACCATAAAGTGAACATTTTGAAGCTATGCGTTTTGCAACTGATGTTTTAGGATGACCACTAAGCAAATAGTCAGGTTCCGTTAAATTCCCTTCGAAGACTACTACAAATTGAATGGTTGAAAATATAAAAAAGTATGTCATTCTTTTAATGCATCTACGGACGAAAGTGGCAGTAGAAAATTTTCATAATAATGTTCTTAAATTTTATTCTAAACTTTTTCAAGTTTTATATGCTTCAGATCTCAACGAAAACACTTGAAAGCTGAAAAATTGCCACTTGAGGTTGGATTTAAAAATACAAATAACTTTTGATTTTCTTATTGGACTCTTAAAAGTAAACAGCGCCTGAGATTCCACATCATTAAAATAGAGAACTGGACATTAGATATTTCATGCACTTTAGAACTTTTGTCCATCGTAACATGTTTACCCCTTTACTTTTGCGTGCTACATTTTTCTTAGTTTGTTCTCTATGTAAGATAGAAGTGCCCACATATCATGACATTTTAATCTTAATATTTTACTCGCTTGTATTCCATCATGAATACAAATCAATTTTATATTATGGCCTTCCCCATTCGTTTTTAATTACTTTCATGTTACTCTTTTGCTTCAGGAAATAATAACCAAATATTGACCAAATAATTTATTACTTTCAATTTCTAAATGACAATTTTTTGTTTAGCACATTACCAAAATTATTGCTTTTTACCGTGCCGTAAGTATTCTACGTGCATTGTGTTTTGTGTACTTGATACAATGGTAAGTTTAAAAATATTCAATCATCGAACTAGCAAGGGCAATACAATTATTACTGGTAGAAGTGTGCATAATATTTCACATTTTTTAACTTCGCTTAAAGTTGCGTGCACTGCTGTACTGTCACTGTGACCAAATAATTTAAATTGGATCAGTATATCTGGTTTGGCTTATATGAGTTTGAGAAAGGGAAAAGGGCCCATTTGTGTTTTTCGACCGTTAAATTTTATTTTGGTTTTTGTTCGCCTGCGTACGTACCAGTGGTAGTCAGTCAGTTAAGTTTGCATCAATCGAAACAAGAAAAGCTTTATCTTGCATATAAATTTCACTTCACTACTACCACTGGTAATTACGCAGGCGTACAAAAACCAAAAACAAAATTTAACGGCCGAAAAATACAAATGGGCCCTTTTCCCTTTCTCAAACTCATATGTGCATTTTCCAATCACCTCTGTTGTTGAGTTACTTCAGTATCATGTTGTGACTTTCATCAACTTTATGTCCTGTCCACTGTCCACCAACTCCCTAATTCTACTCCAACTGCATACAACCACACACGGTCGTAGTTCGTAGGTAATCATAATGATTTCATTTTGTTTTGTGTTAAAGGAGACATTATCTGGGAATAGATTGAGTTTTTCCAATTATGTAATTATGAGTAATTATTATTAATGAAGTAATTGAACAATAGCCATTTACCATATATCATGGTGAATTGCCAGGAGGAGATATATTGGTGTTCTCTTTTTAAGGAGGTGTCGTGTAAGTAATCACCATAAATGCTGCAATATCATGTTACTTTTTGAAGGAAATAAAATAAGAAGGGGTGTAGTCTTGAAGTCATATTTCTTCTGAAAGGGAGTGTTGTTTGAATTCGGACAAAACAAAGGAAAGTAAAGCATGCATAATAAGTAAATGTATGTTGACGAAATCAAATCAAACGAAAAAAGGGTGTGCAGACGTATTAATAAAATCAAAGTGTCATAAATAGCTACCAACCAAGTAAGTGATCATGATACGATGATAGTCAGGATGATCGAGTTGATGCGAATGATAAATGAACAAGGCAGCAAAACAATTAAAAGATGCTTCGTCGTGATCGTCTAAATTGAAAGATCCCACCACCTGTAAACAGCCACAGGCCAAAATGTTGTAACGACAACAGAAAAGTCAAAACTGGTTCACTTTGCCAGTAGAACAGTCGAGTCGTGTTCAATGAACAGTGAGTGGAATTTAAAAATGTCTTGTTATAATGTTTGAACATTTTTGCAGCCGTATTAAATCCTTTGTTTTGCAGATATAAATTGATGATATGGTTTTTGTATATTTTTTAAAATTGAGCATTTATATATCTGTACTGTATACTTGCTCTTTCGTTGAACATGCTCATGCATCGTTCATCATTACATAAAAACAATTCAGTCTCGAACTCGAATCATACTCTATCAATCGTGATAATCTACTTATGAAATCACATCAGCAACACAAAATCAATCCCCATTTTTCTACATTATCCTTTACGGAAGACCGACAAAAATTTGCACTATTGCGAATAAGTTTTACGATTTGACCATAGTATTGTTTCGGAATTTCGTGGTACTGATAAGGAAAGGCAATTGAGTAGGTTTTTGTATCACTCAGTTCTTTTAACTGATATTAATAAGATAAAGAATTAGTGTGAAAGGAAGACAATAAAAACATCAATGCACCGCACACCTTTGCCTTTTAGATATCAGTATATCTAAATCAGAAAATAATAAATGACTCAATAACAATAATGGAGATTAGGCTAGTTGAATTATAGGACAAAACAAGCAGTAAACCATTTTTTAAAGTGCTACACTGCAAAAAATATTTAATTAGGTGTATGCAGCTCTGTTATTACGATTTCGATTTTTATGCTACTCTTGCACATGGCTTGCATCTAGAATGTAATTCAAAAGTGAAATGATAAAAAATATGGGATGCAGGGTGAGGATATTGGGTGTCTTTCTTGTTTGTTGATTTTATTACTTTACAATAATAACAGTTGTAAACAAGTGTAAATGTGGTCGAATTCGATCCCATTGTTGCACTCAGTACGAAATTATAGTGATTTCATGCAAACTTATTATCCCTTTTTGCGTTGCCGCCGCACTTATTAAGTCCCGATAAGGGACTTTATATTTTCGTCATAACCGAGTAAAAAGGGATCGTCCATAAATACGTCATTAT
>JAQFXM010008303.1:0-10831 GCA_034693345.1 Entomobrya multifasciata | reverse complement strand
CCACATCTCCATCTTGTCTGGAGAAACTCAGACTTTCTCGTTCCGTTGAAAGTGAAACAAGCAGCATAGGATTTCACCGATCGATACCTTGGATTCCGCTTGGTGCGGGATAGCTAAACTCTGTGGAAATTCCAAGTACATATACCGCATATACTCCATGTATTTCACCAGGCATGATGAGATACTCACACGCAGCACATGTTCATCTTATGTGTGTTTTGATATTTACTTACCAGGTGTTCATTTTTTGACAGTTGTGTTGCTGTTTTTTAGTAAAGTATAAACTTTTAGGTGCTTCATTAAAAATAACATATTTAAACATCGCAAACAGCCTTATAAGATGATTCCAGCCTCGTAATACTTTTGTCTGCTGCTGGATTACAGAAAACAGTAAGTTTTTAAAAGTTGATACGTTATTTACTACTTCTTGTTTGTTTAGTGGTGCTTTTTACTTCACGTAACGCGCAAATGTACAGTCTGGAACAATATTAAGAGTAATTTAAGAGCTATTTAGGACGCATCAAGTTGTAGTTGCAGCTTACTAGCAAAATATCGTATTTTACAGATTATACCCGTTCGTTACAAGCATCTGTCATGTTTCTATTTGTGTTCATAAAAGGTGCCAAAATTATCCCCAAAATTGTAATAACAGTCCATTATCATGCATTGTCACAAGTGAAAACACACAACACACTTCACGCTAGCTGGCATAGAACATCGTCATCATCATCAACAAAAAAGAGATTAAACATTTGAACACCATAATCAGGATAATAATGAATGACAAATAAAAAGGCGAATAAAACAAATATATATACGAATTCATTGACAAAACAAAAAGGGGCTTTTACAATTCTTCATTCATTCACCACCACACAAGGCCATAAGAGCCCTCAACCGAATTTACTTTTATATCAAGTGTGTGGAAGCAAGGTGCCTTGTGCAAACAATAGAAATCAACAGAAAAAATCGGTGAAGGGACTCAAAGAGAAAGCAACATGAGACCGACTAAGAACATGTTGAACATGCCCCATAATAATAGTTTAGCCACTGAATATTCAAAGGACAAGGTCCAATCTGTCATTCTTTCTGGTAATAAATACATTTTTTGTTGACATATGGCACATTCCAGAAAGTCCCTTGGTTCTCTCTCTTCTGCGCTTTTACATTATGCCAAAAAGAAGGAAAATCGCATGTACAAAGTATAAAGAGATTTCATGCCCAGCCTTATGTTTTTTCGTACACTTGTTCCCGAAAACTACATAAACCTGCAGGAAACCTATATTTTTTTGTCAGATTCTCGACTGGATATTTGATAATTTTAGTTTGTTCCTTGTAATTCAGCTTGCTTTTGTATTTCCTATTTTAAAATGTTTTGATTTGAGCGATAAACGGATATGCAAGTATATCTGGAGCAAAATCAATCATGATTCATGAAACTTAGAAAATTTTGTATCGAAATATTTTTTTCTTGTTGGGCATTTTCTTAATCATGGACACTGTTTTGCAAGAACATGTTTCAAAAAAGAGGGTTTCTATTTCTATATTTGTAGCTTGTTCATCCAATATGTCATTTTTATGAACTCATGAAAAACTCAAAAATCGTTATTGAAGGATTCAGTTGGAAACGTACTGTTGCATATCCTCTCTTAACTAAACTGTAAGAGAAAAAAAAAGTTAGCTTGTATGAAAGAGAAAACAAGCAAATTGCACTCTTGTAAAATCAAATACTGAAGATATGATACATTCATACATACATACATGCATGATATATTATGTTCAGATGAGCATGTCAAACTTTTAGGCAAGTTAGTTGAGAGTTTTGTGAGTAGTCCAATGTCTCAATTGAGTCCTTATTTTCTTACTCTCAAAAGAGGGGATAATACAGGAAGGAACAAAGGAAATAAGAAAAATATACATTCTCATTCCTTCTCCAAACTTTCATCTCTTTCACAAAGAGAAAATGAAGAAAAAACCGTGTGTGTGACTGCATTTACTTACATTTACAATTTGTCTATTCTCTATCCCATCATCTCCACCACCATCACCATCCTATCTTTTTTGGGCGTATTGGCACTTGTCTCGCAATTGAACTTCAAAAGGATAAAGAGAAAAGGCCCTCTCTCTCTACTACCATTTTTCTCTCTTGTATCTATCTATCTGTTAACAAGAACAAGGCAGGAAAAAATGAGTGAGTGATTGAAGAAGCAGTCGAGTGGAGTCGATTAAAAGGCTTTTAAGACCCGCACTATTACACTCTTCCAGAGAAATATAAAGCGTGTACAAAGTATACATAAATATTACCGAATAGAGAGTATTCACGCAAGTATATAATCCTCTTCGAATTTACTCACTCGTTTCCCTTGATAATTTCCCCTGTCCTGTACTCTCTTACGACCTAAATAACTGTTGCAAGTGCGACTCTCTCTCCATCATTTTTTTCAATTTTTTTCTTCTCATTTTACCCTACATCTCTCTCCCTTCTTTTTTGCTTGTCAAGTACATTGTCATTATATGTCAATATATGTATGTATGCACAACACATAAGGAAAAATATATGTATTCCTTTATCCCCCCTGGCTATCCAGTAATGATTTGGGCTTGCAGGAAATAACCACCAGAATCACCATATATCATACAAAAACCTCCGCACTTCATTTTCAGTGGGGTTCACTTCATTGGATAAAATACAGATTTTTACACTGGTTTTTCCATGAGTACATCTGTCCTTCTTCTCTCTACCTTCTTTTTTTATTGTTCCCTTTTTGTTCATTCGACACTCACTCTTCATCACTATTATCATCATGTCATGACTTCATTCATCTGCTCATCAGTTCATCATCCCCCTTTCACTTTTTTACTTACTGCTCATCCACTCGTTCTATTCTATTCAGTATTGTTGGTTGACGCTGTCGTTTATTGTCGTATTAACCAGAAATAAGCTTTTGCTGGTGGGTGATGATGTCAGACACTACCATACCACCGCGGATCATCCGAAAAGGGCTCGTGATACTATTAATACGTACAAATGTTTCTATTTTTATGTTTTTTTCCTCACAAATGTATTCAATTTCAGTCCGATAAAATGTAAATGCAGAGATCCCAATTTTCTACAGAGAAAAGCAAATGCAAAAATATTTATGTGTGCATGATCATCTCTGTTTGGAACTGTCCTTTAGGAAGGAAAATGTTTCTATCTGTTTAATCTAAAACAACCAACTGCGATTGATCAGTATTCAGTATTCTGCATAAAGTAATGTATATTACTATCAATTGACTATGTATACATACACAGGAAATATTGTAAATGAAGGAAAATCGCCGTGTTCATTGTAGGGAGTCACTAGAGCGTTCCTAATCTACATAAAAGAAATTAGGAGTAGATGACAATTTGACTGTGATGATGCTTTCGTTGTTAATATGCATATAGTGTACACTCTCGGCTCAATAGATTTGGAGTCAAGATATGATGAACATTAGGGCTTCGTTGTTTGAATAGAGGAAAAAGATTACAATCATAAAATAAATAAATATATAGATGAATAGAATCTCGCAGAAGGTCACATTACTTGTATGTTTTATGCTTTTATCAGCAAATCTGTGAAATTAGGTATTTATCTAAATTGTGAGTATACATGAAATCGATACAACATTGAGCTCGTGCTGTGTATTTATTTATTGAATTTTATCGGTGGATTCTTTCTTTTAATTTCAGGTTTCATACTACATTTATTGAACACAGAAAACCGAGAGAAAATACATGGAAAATTAATTCAAAACTGTTTAATTATTTTTTATACTGAGCTTTAATTTTTAACGCAATTTAATCTGTGATTACTTTCCTCGCCACTCGACTCGCCACCATGATGAAACAAACCGTTCCCATTATTTTTCTAACTTCATTTCTAACTTCGTTTTTCATCTCTTCGTTAATCATAACCGTCTGCTCTGCACACGGTCCTCATCGTCCACGAAGTCCTCATGTAGCCGTACACACTTCCGGAACACCAGGAATACGTGGGAGTGGGAATGCTTATGAGATAAATCCTGAAGAACATCATCATTACGTACCAAAAAGGCCTATACCCGGAAGTCAAGGAGCTACTGAGCCAATTTTACTCCATGATAAGCAACTTCTTCATGATAAAGAGTATGTTAATTTTAATTTCTTCAAGTTTTTTTCATTTACACATTTTTACGCTATACATTCAAACTTTTCTGTTACACATCAACTCAACTCTATTTTCGCCTGTTGCTTTTCTCTCCATATGTATTTCTCTAACTTGTTCATCATCGTGAACTTCATAATGAGCATTTTTCCGAGAGACGAGCTTCAAAGAAGGAAGATGAGTTAACGAGAAGAACTGGAAAAAAATATAATATAATTTTCTATCTGAATTTCTCCCTCTCTTTCTAGACATCTTAAAGAAGATCTAGGAGATTGGGTGTTTGCAGATGGAAAGGAATTAACCCCAGAGGAGATGGAATTTCATTACTTTAAGTAAGTGTGTGTGTTTCTTCTTTTCTACAGTCGAAAAAATAAACCTGAAAAAAGCTGCGGTTTCACTAACAACTTTTTTACTCATCATGTACGTTCACTGCACATACATATATGCTTGTAGTAAAAAAAACTGGGGTAAAAAAATGTGTTGGGAAAGCATACGAAGAAAGGTCTAGGCTGGGTTAACTAGATTAAAAATCAAATTATTTACATGAATAACATTGTAAATAGAATCTTTTTTTTTCCTACTTACACCATCTCTACTTTATAGAATGCACGACTTTGATAATAATAGCATGTTGGACGGACTGGAAATTTTACAAGCCATCTCGCACATCCTGCCAATGACTGAGGTGGAAGAGCCTGTAGATTTAACTCAGAAAAATACGGAGGAGGCTTCCACGGGAAATAAAATTGCATTATCGTCTGGAGGAATTCCAGTGGAAAATCAAAAAAGTCTCTTGGAACTGGAAATAAAAAGAGCTGAGCTGATTAAGCAACGACAAGAAGACTTTGATTACTACACTGGTAAGATTTAGAAAAAAAATCTCTTTTTTTCTATTTCAAGTTAGGTAATTTGTTTGAATTAGGAAAATTGGTGAAGCGGCAGGTGGTAATTGATGGCTGTGTGAAAGTTTTATTTAAACTTCATCAAGCCATCGCTATATTTTCTCTTGAAATCTCAATCAAATACATACATTTGCGTATGTACATTGTTAGATAAAGCTTTTTGAATCTATGTTTTTTTTAAACAAAACAGATCTCATCGATAAGGTGCTTGATGAAGATGACTTGGACAAAGATGGATATCTAAGTTACTTTGAGTATGTGGCAGGTCGACGAAGAGATGAGCGCCTGGAGAAAGAAAAGGCTCACATTTCGGCTTTACATTCACAAACAAAGATATCCGGGAGAAAGTAGAGGGGTGCTCACAACTACACATTCTTCCACAGCGGCCAAATGGAAATTTATAAATGATAATATCGATAACGGTACAATTGAAATGAATTACATGAGTTGATGTTTCTTGTTTTAATTTCTTCCACTATAGTTTACACGTATCTCGTATTATGTTTTTGTTACTTGATTTAATGTGATATACAAAATAAATTTATTGAAGTTACAACGCAAATTTAAAACTGAACGTAAAGTATGGCTCTTTTTATTTATAAAATAAATACATTAATTACAACGCATGATAATTAACTCAACAATCAGTAAGCAAAAAAATCTTGAATAAAAAATTGGTGCATCGAATGAATTAATCAACAATGACAGTCAGTGCAAAATGTTAAGCATAATTAAATACATACATAAGGCTTGATACACTAATATTCATGTGCTATGTATTTATATTTATATTCAATATCGGAGGTAACATTCCCTTAACTTGTGATCACGGTTCACGAGTAAAATCGTCCTTATGAAAATATCATGTAACATAAAGTGTGAGACTACATATATGTAATTATAAAAACAAAATCATACAAACTTAAAACAGTGGGACTGTTACAAATTATGAAACAAATATACACATCTAACTAACAATTAAAACTATTTACATTTTCAATAATAAAATTTAACGACAACTGTAATGGGCTCAACTAAAACTAAAAATTACAAACCTATAGTCTTCGGTTAAGTATGCATTTACGCATGTTTTAAGTAACAGTTAAGTAATAATGTGAAAGGTAAATATATGCAAGAAATCATTCCATTTAATTTGCCACGAAAGCACACATTTAAAGACAGTAAACATTAAAAAATATTTCAAAAATTAAACTCGCTCCGACATACAAATGTAAAGCTAACATTAACTTTAATTCACATTGTAAATATCCCTTCTTTGTACGATTAAGATATCCAATTGTTGGAAGAATGATTTTATCTTGAAGATATTAACTGGAAGTAAGGCTGAGTAAAAAGGCACTTGAAAGTTTGCATTTTAAAACAAAGTAGATCAAGATTCATGTAATTTTTTCCACGAGTGAATCTAGTTGTCCTTAGAAGATGATTGTGTGTATTTACATAATTATATGTGCAAATATGTAGGTTGGCAAAATTTGGCAGTCTTAAGATTTGAAAGTGTAAACATTCTCACATCCGCTCAGTTTACACAAAAGAATACAGAATTTCATGAAGATGTCTATTTCAATTCATGACCGCAAAACGCTCGCTTCCATGTCATGAAAGTTTTACGACTCCATACCCAAACTACAAGAGCTGACCCGAAAGCCAAATTCGAGATGTATCTGAAAAAAATCATAGACCCAAAATTAAAAATAAAGTCTCACAGGAAATCTGTTGTACAACAGTAGACTGTTCATTTGTCAGTCATCGACGACAACTGATCACTTTCATTTTTTAAGGAAAACTTACCGAACAAGAAGAGCAACGAACAGCATTTGGTTGCTTTTCCTTTGAGATCCAATTATTGGAGCGAGTACTCCTGATGGTGATAGTGGTGTAGAGATAAAATATAGAGAGCCCACAAACACTGCTGCCGGAACAATATAGAGCAATGAAAATACTCCGATCCGTGCCTAAAAGTCAAACAAAAATAAACAATATGTCAAAAATCAGTTATGCGATATTCATCTTAAAAAATGGAATAAACTTATGATTTTTAAATGCTGGAAATTTCTTTTTTGAGTTTTCTTTTAAAAGTTTAGTATTTACCATAAGTAATTCAAGGCGTGACTCTGCACGAACATTTCCATGAGTGCGCACAGTGTTATTAAGTTGATTTTGCTGCTCATCCCAAAGCAATGATCTTTGTCCACCGGTAGAAATTTTGTCAACTGCAGACGCAACTGTGGAAGAGCGTTTAATTTCTTGTCGAATACGGAAGAGAGCAAGGAATCCGAGGCAAAAGAACATCGTTCCAATTAGTCCGAGAACTATGAGGGGAAACATCCTGAAAAAAAATTGATTATGATGATGATTTAGTTATTAAAGCACTAAAAATCTCGACAAAAATAAATATGCTTAAAAATTTACATGAAATATTGAAGTTGTGGTGATCTCTGAATTCCCAATGCACACGGTCCAGCCAATGGATCTCCTTCAACGTATCCTAATGCAACTGTAGCCATTGTCAAAAACGCTGAGAAACCCCATGCGGTTAAATGAAAGTACAGAGAATATGTTGCAATCGCTTCGCCACCCCATTTTAGGCCTGCCGACAGATACCATGTCAAGGACAAGAGAACCCACCTGTCAAAACGAAAACGAGCATAGTAAATAAATAATTTTCGAAGAAATTCAATTGCTATTTTAAATCAGGCCAACTTTGAGAAAATTTCTTACCAAATATGAGATGCAAAAGTTAAAAAGTAAGTGAACATGAAAAGCAAGGTACAGGATGCTGAGCCAGGTCCATAAACTATGAATCCTTTTTCACAGCTAATTTCCGTGCCCCATATTGCCTATGAAAAAAAATGCAACATGATTGTTTATTTACTTTTCCTGGCAGGTTAATGATAGATTGATAAGGATTCACAAAAATGAATTTAGCGTTACCCCAATTAAATAACAGACAGCTAAGGCAGCATAACAAACTGCCAAATGAACGATAGCTCTTTCAGGATAGGGGAATCTGGATGAATCCAAAATTGAAGTGATGATTGTGAATAAAGATGATACGAGTGTGCTGGCAGCAAAAATTCCTATCACAACTGCAGCAACGTATTTTTGTTGTTCCGAAAAAATGGTACAAGGTGGACCGCAGTCAGGAAGATCATTTCCAATGGAATGCTCCAATGCAACCCAATCAGATGGGCATACTGGGGTTGTAGAAAGCTCGATTACTGAAAATTCCAATTTTAAATCATGACAAATTGAAAAATAACCAAAATACATAAAAAATATTTATATGCAATTTTGCAGTACCTGGCTTATGTGCGGGATTATTAAGCGCAGGATGTGTAGAGTAAATAGGACTGGATACGTTCCATGCAGATCCAACGCCCATAAACCCGGTATGATTTTTCCCTGGGACACACATGTCCGAGTCTGGTGGGTATTGGGCACATTCCAAATTAGGTGGCCATGCAAAGCCAAAAGTTTTCATTAGATGCTCACATCCTTGTTTTGCAGTTTCACAGAGACTTCGACAGGGTAGTAAAGCCTAGAGGAAAAGAAAGTATCATGTAATTAGTACTTATCAACACATGACATATCATTTCATACACAGAATCATAATAATTAAAGCTTGATACCAATTACATGTTGTGAATCACTAACAATGCTGAGCCACGCAACTTGCAAGAGTATGCTCCACCTTGTGCTTCCTTTTATTTAATTCGCTTATGCAAATTAACCCTACCTGTCAGCTACTCCTACCTTCAAATCAACTATACAATGTAGTTTAACTAATATCAGTTTCATGTAGATAGGATGTAGGGGGGATAAAATGATTCATTTTGTAGATGCTTCATGAAAAATTAAACTGTAATCATCATCGTTGGACATCATTCGATGTATGAACATTGAAACCCCAAATTTATCGTGTTTCAGAATATTATGTCTACCTGCAATTTTGTTTCAGTTCTTGAATGCATTGCAAAATATACATACAAATTCGGAACGCAATCAATTTTCATGGCTTTTTACTGTGGTTTTGATGACCAAACTAAATCTATCTATGCATTTGTTAACTTGCAATAAGAAAGGGAAAAGAAAGCCATTAGTGCACTTTGGGTTGGCAGACTTATAAAAACTGCTGATTAAGTTATGAAATGACAGCGTGTGAAGACACTGATGATACTCGGGTATAAACAAGCTAATACAGTTGCAGAACTGCGTTCTCTGCATACTATTGACTATCATGTAGAATGTTTGCATTGTTACAATTATTATGGCATAACATGAGAAGAAACTATTATGCATACAGTAGCCACTTTTGCTTTGTGATTGTTGCTTGATTGCATAAATGTAATCAAACCAGTTTTACCATTTTCTACACACTGTAATCAATGTCTCAGTCCAAATGACTTTACCATTTATTATAATACGATGATGATAGCAAAACGACATGTTGCTTTGATTGCATATCTACACACATTACAAATAAACATATAAATACTAAAAAGCAAAAAAATGCGATTTTCATTATCAAAGCCAACATTTCTCTCGCTTCTTTACGGTTTTCAAATGAAGGGGAAATTGGTATTTATCACGAGTTCATTTTTTTCTTATTGTTTCGCAGTATGACATTTTGTAAATGTTTGTTTTGATACTTGTCTGTACATTTCATACTCATTTTTAGATTTTGATCATTTTTTATCATTCTTGATAGATACAAGAATTCAGCCAAGTTTAATTATCATTATTATCTTTCATCATCAACCCAACTGACGATTTATAATTATTACTTCTCTTTAAAAAATATAACTACCCCATCCCATGAACAATCTCTCGTGTATAAACGAAAGTTTGAAGAAAAATGGTGCTGACTTTTTTTCTTGTAAGTAGCCAAGTTGCTACTGCTGTAAATCTGAAAAGGAAGTACAACCGCACTTTTGTTCACTTCCGCCAATTTTCCCTTTTATAGCGTTTAAATTTCTCGTTTTGTTGTACTACACTTGTACAGTTGTAAGAAAAGATAACAGAAAAGTGAAAAGTAATCAGAGTACCGTTTTTTGTTTTATTTCGGAGATTATATACACGTAGTTCTCGTAATGAGATGTTGAGAATTTTTTTAAAAGAAATCGTTTTTCAGACAATAACAAGAGTAAGTTTTTGTGTACAAAATTAACAAGCTCTGCACACAAAACAACAAGTTAAACAATTGCATTGTGTTTTTCTTGTGTGTGAAATGAAGTCATTGTTGCGTTGCACACTGATATCGGTTGAAAATGTGGTATTGGTGAACATGTAACAAATAAATTCTCAGGGAGTTTTGTATTATTTATTTTGGCAAATTCCACTATCGTTCGAATATAAGATAAAAGAGCATTTCTCACCAACCAAAAAAATGCAAATTCACGGCAAACTTATTTTTCTTGAATAGCTAAGGCGCGTCTAACCACTTCTCGTACATTTTTAAAATATCATTTTCTCCTAACCAAGAGCTGCATGTTTCCACATCTCGGTATATTTGAAAACTACATAAAATTTACTATCATAAATGTGTGGTTTAGATTTGTTAGGACACAGTGTATATCTTTTTACGTCGACTTTAAAAACGATTGAGTGCTGACGTTTTTCCCGCTTTTGAAAACTGTCCTCTTCTTTCTTTCCATCTTTTGACTGTACGGGGTGAATGAGCATATTACGCAATGGAATAAGGTTTATGAATATTATGCAATGTGTGGTCCTTATGCTCAT